>JAGSMR010000062.1:1757500-1835000 GCA_029286605.1 Sericinus montela | reverse complement strand
GCTTAACGGTTAAATCTAACTGACGATGGTACGTTCTTGGTACCATCCATGAGAAGTAGCACTGTGTTTAAAATATGAAATTCATGTAAAAGTAAAAATCGATCGATAAAATAACGTCGTTACTTTTGCCTCCTCCACTTCCACAATTATAAGCAAATTTTCCAAGCACATAACCATCGTCAATTTTTAACCAACTCTCACAAAAAAAGTTTATAATAGTTTTTGTATTTATATTGAGCCGTGTATTATTATTAACCTAGTTTTGGTAGTATTAACGGACCTTTAGTTTCGAAAGAAGGGTCGCTTTCGAAACTAAAGGTTGCGGGTTCCTGCTACACATTTTTGTGTGACGATTGTTTGTAATCGTGTCATTTACATCTGAAAAATTATTAATAAGAGAAAAATAAAATATATAAATAGTATAACAGAAAAAACATTTTATTGGTGTATTTTTTAACTTTTAGCATATATTTTTAATCAAGAAAAATAAAATTATAAAAATTGGAGCCAAGAGTAATTTAATCTAGTCGATCTCATTTATTGTTGAGTAACCTTGATTACAACTACTATGTGGTGACGTCGTCTGCGCTTACTGGAAATATGTTGATTATTATTACTGATATAAATTTCACTATTGTACTGTTTTGTCGACATGCGATTTGTTAATTTGTGCCTAAAGAGAAAAATTATATACAAAGATTTTGGAAACAGATTAAGATTTTAAAGGTGATGTAACTTCATAACAATTTTGTAATTTATATGATCAAGATAAACAAATTAAATTCAATATTTATGACCTTTTATGTATGATTTCAGAAACTTTGAATATGCAAAGAATTATGTAACTTGTATTGTATGTTTTAGAAAATGTTATATATTGTAATATATGTATGAAGTTAGAATATTTAGTTAAGCTTTCCAATATGGACCATCGATATTTGAGGTTTTAAAGGGGCGGGGGGAGAACCCCTTGCGGAACCCCATGGTTATGGAGATATTCATGGTTAAAGTTTTGAAGTTAGAATAGCGATATTTAGTTAATAGTTCTAATATGGACCATCAATATATCAAGTTTTAGGGGCGAAGGGTGGTAAGGGGGGAGGGCTAATCCCCAGTGCCATTCCCACCCTACGGAACCCCATGGTTATGGATTCATGATTAAAATTTTGAGGTTAGAATAGCGCTATTTAGTCAATAGAATGATTGTAATCTGATATTTTCTTTCCTTATTATATGAACACACGATCTCAGTACCTGTGCTTCCCTACGGCGGGCGGGCACTGCTCACCCTCTTCTTCTTTTTTTTTTTTTTTTTTTTTGATAACCGTGGAGGAAATTTTTTATGCACGAACGTTCCTTGGCCGGGAGGCCACCGAAACGAACAGTGTCGGGCTCGAATCTCAGAAGGAGAAGCATACCGACTAAAACCATACACGGGATGCTGTTTTCCGGAGGCCTTTACAGCTTCATCTAAGGAGACTTGCGAGGAGAGACTCGCAAGTTAGAAGTTGAAGACAATAATGGCTGCTGCTGCGAAGCGCTGCGTCCCCTAGAACGAAACAGAAGACTTCCGACATGGGGGAGGGGTCATGCGATCCCAGGCCCCCAGTTGGTTTGGAGGAAAATCTCCTCTCGGATCGCCTTGTGTTAACCATTTAGTGACGACTACGACCACGAGAAAGTCTCGTGCTAGTCGTGAAATTACGACGATGGCGAGGTTGTGTAAGCCGCAGAACGCTTGTGTCTATGTGTGTGCGAAAGTACGTAGGGGGCGGGGCCTCATACACATTGTTGACACGGGTGATTGCGTCATCATCGTCTATGATGACGTATTTTGGGCGCCTCAATTGAGGTGGAGTATCGCGCGCGGGTGTGTAATTCCCTGACGCTGCCACTAGCGGATTTGTATATAAGTTTGTCCTATCGAAGTAGTCGATGGAGAACTTTTTAAATAGCGCTGCCATTGTAGGCAGTTTGAGATCGCGGTGCAGATCTACATTCCGCATATATACGGGAGCGCCGTTTGCGCGGCGCATGAATCGGTTTTGAATCACTTGGAGTGAGTTCAAACGTACTTTGGGGACGTGCGCGAATACTATACTGGCGTATGACATGACGGGTCGTACGCAAGTTGTGTATAGGCGTATTTTGTGTTTTAGCAGCATTTTGCTGCGGCTATTTGTAAGGTTAAAGAGGCGGCCGGATATGAAGGCCGCTCTATCCCTGACAATTTTAATATGTTTACTGCTCACCCTCCGCGCCTCCGAGATCTTTTATACACTCTAGGGGTAGGGCAAACAAGACCACGTGGATAGTGGGGTGCTCTGATTCGGTTTTGTTTTGTTTATTTAACTTAGTACGTTTTAAACGATTTCAACTGTAAGGGCAAAGTGAAGTAATTGACGTTTGACAATCAGTTGTCAAATTTATTTGACACGTCAATTAACTTGTCATTTGCAAATTTGTATGGAAAAGTTAAAATAAATATATCTCATGAACCGTAAGTTTCCGCGATCTAAAACTTTACAAAACGCATTATTTTAGTGAGTACTATCTACAATAAAAATACGAACATTTAAATCGACGGTCCATATTGGAAAGTTTTGCCGAATATTTTTTTGTAAATCACAAACAAATCACAAAAAATAATTATTCAAGTAGTTACACAATCATTTGTTACGCTAAGAATCAAATTATCTGGGGGACATTATGTAACATATGCTAAGTATTACAAATCTATGTGAAAGTATTCATAAGATATATTAAGCATGAAAAGTATATCCAAATTGTGTTTTAAAACCTTAACTTCGCCAGAATCGCGAGATCTATGTTTAGCTAATCTAAAAAAAGTTCGTGTTCCAGTGCGGGGTAAAATCCCCACAGCAAAAGCGGCTGTTTTAGTTCCTATGTGTCGTGTATCAAAATCTGATGAATTGTGTCTACTGTATACTATAAGGGCTGCACATTTACGCATTTTTAGCGGACAAGTAGCCTTCCCTGGTGGAAAAACTGAGGATATGGAGTCACCTATCCAAACCGCTGTGAGAGAGGCTCAGGAAGAAATAGGCCTGTCTCCCAGAAAGGTTGACATCTGGGGCCATGGTCCAGCAGTACCCAGTCGCGGTAACAAATTTTCAATCACTCCAGTTATAGCCTACATTTCAGATTTAAAGAGAGAAGATTTGCATATAAATCATACAGAAGTATCTGAATGTTTTGCTATTCCTTTGCAAACATTATGTGATCCAAGAAATCAATGTCACACTCAATTCAAAAATGGATATATTTTACCAGTATTTAATTTAGATATGTATGACTTTAAAATCTGGGGAATAACAGCATACATTACCCATGTATTTCTAAGTTGTCTGTTGTCTAAAGATGTTTACAGAAATGATTGGATGAGAAGGAAGATAGTAGCAGTATCATAACTGTAATGGTATGTTTATTCATTAATTTGGAGGGTATTTTTGTAATCTGGTCTGTTTGGGATTTAGTGTATCTGTGATAATAAATATTTTAAGGATATTGAAACAACATATTCTGTTATTTCTTTATTAAAATGAATAAAAAAGTTAAATATCACAATAGTGAATTATACTTAAGTTTATTTTTATCAAAGCTTTATTTATTAAGCTATTCCTTAAGCTTAATTTATTAAGCTGTGTCCATGGATATACTTTGGTTCAAACTTATAGGTATTTATGTAAATATCAATTAGCAAAGCAAATTACTTTAGCATATTAACAGTTTGAATATATACTGTCATATATGTAATTATATTGATAGCAAGGCACTAGCTGTTTATATTAATGTATTAAGCTGATATTTTTAAATGAAAATAAAATAAAAAGAAAGTATATGAAACAAGTATAAACTATAAAAAGGGCATGCAAATAAAACACAACTAAAAAAAATAATAATATTTATCCAGGTTTATTTCTTAACATTTAAATTATTATCTAAATAACATTAAATATTAATATAAACATTATGGTAGTTCCACAACATTTATATTATTATCTAACATTAATAATTTATACATTGACAAGGTGATCATCTCCAACCCTTGTGTATCTGCTATCTGTACTCTAAAGAAGTAAAAGATGCAACTTAACTCTTGCTTGCTTCACATATTTATTAATCATTATTGCTCCAATTGTTGAATATGTTGCCATTCTTTATCTTGTTTTAAAATAATATAAAACTACCTAACTTCTCTGAAATTTTATAAACTTTTAAATAGCCATAAGTTGTTAATAATTACATAAATTACTTGCATATTTATGAAAAAGTTATAAATTTAAAGCATTCAGCATATTACACATTTGTGATCACTATTTTTTTAATAAGGGTTAATGGAAATAAATACAATTGAATGATCTGTTTTTAGAATTATAAATTAAATGATGCACAATCAATATTTAGATATTTTATGTATCATCAAATGAAGATAAAAGAATATTAATTCACATAAATGATACCTTACATGTATTTTTTAATTGATTATTCCTGTGACATAACAACTTTGTAAGCCAGGTTACTAAATGTAAAAACAACTTGTGAATGTTTAAAAGATGATCATTCTCCCATCTTTCATGGGTCCAATATCAAGCTTTACTATATAAAGTTGTCAATATTGAAGTGTCTATAGGTTTAAGATTGAAACAAGTATTTAATATGTATATATAACTACCTTCAAAAAAGGTAACTGATACAGGCAAGAGTGCTAAACTTTTTCATGAATTAAAATCAAAATTTAATCTCGAAATTGGCATGATTTGGCAGAGGCAATAATAAAAATTGTGGTTAATTTTAAAAATAAAATTTCTCCTTAAGTTCTGCAAACAATAATAAATTTCCAATGGCCTATTTGTTGTTTGACACTCAAACTATGGAATGGTTATAGCTGAAAATTAGCTATTGCTGAAAAGTCAAATTATTGTTGCTCATATGTGGCTACACTCTCATGTATGATTGACAGTGCCAGAAATGGAACATATTTTAAAATTAATGTCCAAGGACCTCTGCCGCATGTAACAAAGCGTCATTGTAATTTTTAAATCAACCACTTTTAACAAAAAATAATGGCCACTCACACTTCCCACTAACATGATTAAAAATGTTGTTGAAAAACATAGGCTTAAGGAAACTTGCCTATTGTATCTAGTAATAACATTTCACCCAAAACTAGGGTAAGTAAGTAACAATCACCACAGTAAAACGTTAAACAATAATTTCGATTGCACCGAACCATTCACTCACACTGATATCAACTGTACTAACAAAGTATTATGTATCAATACCAAAATGGTTTTCATTTATTTTTAAATTACTTATAAAAAATATAAAATATCCAAGTTCTGTATTCATCGGGAAATGATTAAGGTAATGGGAATTGTAGAGTATTACACAATGTAATACTTTAGTCATGACAATGTATCCCTGGTACAAGTTGTCAAGGATTAGACAGGATTTTTTGGGAGTGTAATTGACTTTATTGCAGACAGATGAAGCATATTCTGCTCAAATTACTATTGTACCAAGGTTTACAATCGCTTCACACGGTGACGTATTCAGTTATTATTCGGCGTTGCTGGTGCTCAAATCGTTGACGTCTATTGGGATTGACGTGGTAAATGTCGGAGTCTCCAGTTCCTCATGTTTCTTCATTTTCAACGCCTGCAAATTTTTAACTATATATTGAGTATGAAGAGACAGTATGGTTGTTAGTTTACGTTATTCGCAGGTTAGATTTGTAGTGCACATAAATGAATTATGTTCATTTATATGTCAAGTGAAAGTAGGAAAATTCTAATTGCATTTCTTCAATAAATACATTTTGCCAAGTTATGAAAAATATGTTGGAATTAGATGTTTTAATACTAAACAGACACAACAAGAAACTGTTTAAAACCCAGCCCAAAAGACACCAGTGAAAGCTTGGAATGGTTATTATGTGGTGGAATGGCTGTCAATTTTACACCAATAAAGCATTTGCCTTACATAAAAGCAATACCAATGCTTTTATGTCAGGTAACTAAACTAAGATTTAAGCCCCGCCTGCCGCCCCTTATCTCGTTCTCTCAGCACTTGCTCTCAGTTTAAAATATATCCCTGAATAATGAAACATATTCGAAAACTTCACTACAAAAGGAAGACTTTATAGTCCTTGCCTTGTGAAAAGTATCCTAAATCATGACATACTAAGAAATTATAATGTACACTTCTATTATTTTAAAAATATAATTTAAATTTATAACTGTATACAGACATTTCTATGTTTCAATTAATATTGTAGCATTTCAAACAAAACATCAGTTAGGCAAAGGTAAAGCTTTTATAAATATAGAAATATTATACAACTAAAAAAAACGCTCGTACGAAATATTCCAAATTTCAATTGACGCGGATGGGACTCGGTGGCAAGAACGGTTCCAATCTCGTCCATGTCAGATTTTAATAACTCTTTAAACCTATTTAATACAAAAAAATAATTTTTGAAACAAATTTTTTTATATGACACAATATTTCTATGTTCACTGCAAGATTAATCAAAGCTCCATAACCTGCACAAACAACAACGATTAGGCACGAATTGACATTAAACACAGAGAGAACGCTCATTAAACAATGTAGTGGCGCAATGGAGGTAATGCAAAAATGAGTAACGCAATGCTGTACACCCGCAACGTACCGAGGCCGCATCGTCATCGTTCCTTTGTCTTGTCGGCTTCGGCGACATGAGCAAACCTTTTGTCGATAGCTGTAGGCGATATTGAGAAATATTGATAGAAAAGATATTATTAGGAAGAGTAGTCGTAAATAAAGATACCAAAGAAGGAAATCCCCCAAAGAGATACAAATTTATACATACAAATACTTATTAAATAGAAAGAGCCACCAATACAACTCATTCCCGATACAGTTTGTATTATGCTACTGTTTATATTGATCACTGGCATAGAAACGTTCAATATTAAGGAAATCAAACAGTAATGGAGCAATAATTTAAATAAACTGCAGAATAACTTGTTGAGAATATATATTTTAAAATTTATATTTTAAGTAAAAAGCGCGGAAAATATTTCGAAAATACCACAGATAGCATATAGTATGGAATATAGAGAAATTGCCTGTCTGAAATACTCTTTGGCGTTGCTCTATGATTGTGTAGTGAAGTAATCGAAGTGTGGGAGCTGTGCCGAGTTGCTCGAATACAATCATTTAATATTCCTGTCCCACTCGCATTGTGTTATACGAACGGACGATACGTGTTTAATTATTTTTTTAAATGCATACTTAAATGTATGCATAGAAATCACATACATTGATCTGATCTCAAGTAAGTTGCTAAAACACTTATGTTATGAAAACAGAAACAACGAAAGTGACACTAATACTGAAGAAATACAGAAAAAGTCGTTTAACCCTCGGAGCTGGCGAGACCATGGAAACCGTAGTGTACGCTACTAGTCTACGGGGGTCATCCAATTTTTACTTTAATTTTTGTTTATATGACATACAAATTATGATTCTTTTTTTATTTGATGGCACATAATTTACTTACTCTCCTCTCTTTAAGGAGGGTTTGCCATAACCATCACGCTTGGCAAGCGGATTGGCGATCACAATGCCAGACACTTCGCACCGTTTATGCTGTAACCCGTCACAGATCTCCTTCATTTTGGTGTGTAATAGAGTGTATTATTTGTCTCCGTCTCTCTCCCCCCCCCCCCTCTCTCTCGCTTGGAACGGCCGTTTGTAGAGAGGTAAAATGGAGGTAGCGCGCGACATTACCTGCTGCAGCTTGTAGTGGTTGATGATGTCCTGGTCGGCGGGGCAGCTCTGCGTGAACGCGTCCAGCTGGTACATGTGGTACATGTAGCGCCAGAGCGCGCGGAAACTCGTCTGCGAAGTGCACGCACTGTTTTAGAGCTCTTCGATTTTTTTATATATTTATATAATATTATACACCACAGAAAAAAAAACGATATATAAGTCACGATACCCGAGTGGTTCGGTTAAGAGGAGGTCCGAATTTCGCTTCAAGAGACCCGAGTTCGATCCCCCAGGTGGCAGGCTCGTACCCAAAGTGTTTTTCAAAAACTTATGTACGAATATCTATCTCATGTATATCGTCGGCTTGGACAAAAGACGACGGGCTCACCACCTGTCACGTTGTGCCGAAAATATCATCGGTGGAAGGTGGGTCGAAGGGACTTAATTGTCTAGACTAGACCACTCTCTACCCCTGTATTGGGAATTGCGTGAAGATATTTATTTATTAATTTAGAAAAAAAAAACCAAAGAAAAGGTTACAAAAGAAAAGAAAAAAAAACCGTATGAGATAAATAGAAAAAGGTGGTCTTATCGCTACAGAGTGATCTATTCCAGACAATCTTATGGCTAAAAATTTATTTATTATATTTACAATATTTTTACTAATTTTGATTACTGGTCTTAAAGAATCAAATCATTCAGTATCAAAATAAGAATGTACGTTCGCTTGTCGATAGTATTTTTTTAATATACCTCAGTTTAACAGAAGAAACAGGCGAAAAAATCTCCATAGGTATCCACTTTTTTCAGTTATATTATTGTAACAGTCCAAGCCAACGCTACAAATGGTACACAACTTCCGCGTGAAACATATTTTATTGATAAGTTCTACATTAAAAGTCAAACTGGTCATATCCGTACCGGTATCTCAAAGTCCACGAAGTACTTCCCAGCGACGCGAATGTGCTGGAGTCGCGGCATCAACTCGCAGTCGAAACAGCACATGGTGTCGCCAGTTAGGAATCTGCAATTGAATTTACATACATAATGAACAAAATTAAGAATTTACATAATGAAAATACAGAAATACTTTCAACCAGAGACAAAATAGAAAAAATGTTTTCTACATTGTTTCGAGCGGGAGTCGAACGCGGGACATCGGAGCTGGCGATATCATGAAAACGCAAAGGTTTTCCAATACGCCAATCAACCACGGAGGTCATCTAATTATATACCACACATCAATAATGTAACTAATAATATATATATATATATATATATATATATATATATATATATATATATATATATATATATATATATATATATATATATATATATATATATATATATATATATATATATATATGTATATATATATATATATATATATATATATATATATATATATATATATATATATATATATATATATATATATATATATATATATATATATATATATATATATATATATATATATATATATATATATATATATATAAAAGCACACTGTAACGCATGGCAGGCTTTAGTATAGCTATCATACTACATATTTAAAAAGAAAAAAATATCTTCACGCCATTCCCAAAACAGGGGTCTAGACAATTAAGTATTTTCAACCCACCTTTCCACCGACGACATTTTTGGGTCAGCGTGACAGGTACTGAGCTCTTTGCCGTCTTTATGTCGAAGCTTACGATATAATTTATACCTAAGTTTTTTAAAAAAAAAAAAACATTACGATGAACCTGCCACCTGGGGATCGGACTCGAGTCTCTTGACTCAAATCCCGATCACCCCATTACTCTCGGTTATCGTAACTACCATTTTTTTTACTTATATATAAATAAATAGATGGGGACAGTATTAGATACATACATTGCTCTGATCCCAAAGTAAGTAACTAAAACACTTGTGTTATGGAATCAGAAACAACGAACGTACCTCAAACGCCCAGACCCAAGAAATGATAGAAAGTGGTTAGTAAACTACATTGACCTGTCCCTATACCATGACCGCAGGAATCGGATCCAGGCAGCTCTTGTTGGTTATAATATAAGCTGGCGACACCTTGGAAACCGGTGTGTACGCCACTCGACCATGCAGGTCGTCAACTCCTTAATCATCAAGACCGTAAACACACGGATCGCGATCTGGGCAATGTGATCGCCAAGCTACTCTGCTAGATACTCTGCATGCGAAAAACCCATGCTCAGCAGTAGGATACACTTTAAAAAATGTTAGATGTGGTAAGAAGCGCAGTTAAAAAGGTAGTCGACTTTTTCTACCTAGAAGTCGGTAGGTCGGTACCAACCTCTAATTTATTTCTGCCGTCAAATAGCTTTAAATAGTCTTGTTCCGGTTTGTAGGGTATAGAGAGCCAGTATAATTACTTCTATCTTAGTCTTCGAAGGGTGAAAACGAATTTGCAACCATATTTTTTTGAAATGTTGTGCAGACGTTGTGGACAGAAGAAGTCACTTATTATTAGGCGAACTATTAGCATACAAAACCCTAATCGCATATAAAATATCGGGCACATTAGTATGGCGGTGTGTTAGAGTGTGGCCTCGACCTGTAATGATATAGCGTGTAAATACCCAGATGGTCAAATGTCTTCAGTCACTTTTTTATTTAAATGGATGTTTTCGTTAACATGATACGTCATTCTGCGTAGAAAACAAACTGTGTCTCACCGCGTCCCACGGCGCTCGAGGAGTGCGTCGATGCGGCCAAGGTGTGCGCGCAGCGCGGCCGACTTCTGTTCGTCCTTACGCACCAGCACCAGTTTCAGTTTCGAATAGAGGTTCTCTATGAGGGAGGCTACTTCTTTGTCCTGAGTTTAGAAGACAGTCATATTATTAAAAAGAATTCAGGAAGTAAAATTACAAGAAACGATAACGAATCAGTTCAAAGTCCGTTAAAAAAATCTTTACAGAATAAAAAATCTCCTGTACGTTACTCCGGGCTACGAACCGAATTATTTATTTAATAACGTACGCACAGCATGGATTATATCCTTAAAAAATCAAATAAAAATGCCACATTTACATATTATCATTATGTACTGACTATGCGTAAATTTTAATTTTTGTAGATTGTTAAGGCGTCTAATTCTATACTCTGTTACTCCAGAGGTAATTTAGGAACTGTAGTAAGACCACCTACCTGTCTCACAGCAGCTACATACAGCACAGGTTGGCTGATTTTCTAAATATCCTCAAAAACAAACTAATTCACGGTTACGAATTTCAGAGAAAAAAGAATTATCTTAATATTTACAATACTAAATAAGTACAAACTACAATAATCGTAGAGCCCTACTCCTCGTGACATGGTACAAGTACTGCCACTTCCCACGTTGAATGGTTAAACTTAAACGATGTGAGAGAAAAGAACCAGCCCTCTTCACCAACGTCTACAACGATACAATTCCTTCAGAAACAGCATCGCGCGAGGACCCCACGGACCGATCGTCTATGGCAAACGGAAAAAATATATAGTATCCTTTCAAAGACTTGTTAATTAACCTACCTGTACGAATAGATTGTGTCCGCCGGGCACCGACTTCATGATGTGCCGTTCGATCTTCTCGTTCTCGAGGATCGCGAGCCCGTTGTCGATTAGGATCGGCGGATGCGTCGCCTCGAAGTTCGTGCGGAAATCTGGCGGTGGCTTTTGCATATCCACTGTTGTCACCTGTAACGTGTACCGTATATTATAATTAATCTTGAACTTCATCTAGAATGATTAGAAAAGTTAGCGTATTTCATCATCATGATAAAGGCCTAAGAAAGTCCACTGCAGGATATATCTAGTCAGGTCATAAGTATTGTCACACAGTAAAAACTTTTCTTTTAGAATGCTGGCCACAAAAAGTTTATTGAATTCGAATTTCGAATTGTTCATGAAAATAAAACTACATACTTTTTAGAATGTTACTCATTTTTAAATATGGTGTGGACGCTTAAAGAAGACCGTGTTGCAGTTATTGCGTTGCATCGTTGCGGTTACGCGCCAATTCAAGTTTTTGACATACTGAAAAATTTGAATATAACCAAAAGATTCGTTTATCGTACCATCAAACGATACAATGAAGACTCTAGTGTAGATGACAGGTCAAGAAGTGGTCGCCCTCGGTCTGTTAGGACTCCTGCAGTGATAAAAGCTGTGAAATTGGGAAAAGGCGTGCTTTGAGCACGCCTTTTCCCAATTTGGAGTCACTCAAGACATCCTCGATTAAGGCAGCCGCCGATATTGACATGGACCTCGTTCGTGCTACGATAGACGACTGGCCGCACAGTTTGAAGGCCTGTATTCAAAATCACGGAGGTCATTTTGAATAAACTTTAGTGTCATAAGAATCTATGCTTTGTTAAGTTCATTTTGGTATATAAATAGTTATATAATGAATAAATTTGTTTTAATTATTTTTTTGTAAAACATGTGACAGAATTTATGACCTGACTAGGTACGTCCCTCCCTTAACGGAGCGTTTGCGATCGCAGTAACTTGTATCTAAGAAGCTGCTGTCCGAAACCGGTGTACGGAGTTTTAATCTGGTATTGCATTTCCAAGGCATCTCCCTTTATCCCCTCTTATGACACCCATGGGAAGAGAGGTGGTATTATTCTTACGCCGATGCCACACGGCAATATCCTTCCTTAGATATGGCAATCACAATATCTACTGGAAACGACGAAACGACCATTAAAATGCCATTTTGTTTTTAATAGAATACTGAAGGTAAAGTAATATTCTTCTTCTTCTGTGGTCTCATCAACTTGTCTATTTGAAATGTC
Organism: Sericinus montela; assembly: GCA_029286605.1. Classification (NCBI taxonomy): domain Eukaryota; kingdom Metazoa; phylum Arthropoda; class Insecta; order Lepidoptera; family Papilionidae; genus Sericinus; species Sericinus montela. The sequence goes on along the minus strand of JAGSMR010000062.1, from coordinate 1,822,413 downwards.
AAAATAACAGCTGGTTATCAAAATTCATATAAAAGTATTTATTGTAATCTTTTCTCAATTTTTAAAACTTGTCTGTCTGTTTGTTGCGGCAAATCACCGAAACGCCTATTTTTTTGTTTTACAGAAAAGGGAGGCAAACGAGCAGGTGGCTCACGTGATGGTAAGTGATTACCGCCGCCGATGAACACCCGCAATACAGGAGGCATAGCAGATGCGTTGCCTCCCTTAGAGTAACAGCCGGGATAGTTGTTATCGCGTCGGTGACAACGGAGATGAGAGCGATACAAACTGTAAAAAGTATTTAACTCACTTTTAAACTGATGGTCTTGAGCTCGGCTAACAGGTAGAGGTCCATGAAATACTCTTGACAGAAAAGGCATGCTCCCTTACGCCGCCCGTCGATGGTCGACGCCTGTCAACAAACAAATAAAATTTTTCTTTGTATTTTTTTTATTATACTTAAAGTGCGCCTTAAGGTTATAGAATAACCTTCAAAAGCAAAATATAATGCATCATCTAAGTATTATATAATCACGTCACGCGATCTCACCCACGCGCGTACACAGTTGAAGGAACAGGATTATTTTCAAAATAAGAAGTAACCAATGTTTGTTTTTGAAGTTTGTTTGTTCCGAATTCCAAGTAAATTCTTTTTTTCATTTATCGCTTTGCTTTTTGTACGTGATTAGAGATTATCACGATAGCTGAACTGGTTCACTGCAGAGCATAGACCTCCCTAGATCTCCCTTAAGCTATTATATCGCCACGCTTGAGAAGCGAAATGACAAGAAGAAACTTTTTTGAAGTAGAAAGATATTAATCTCATATACAGCGATGTGCCGAATAAATAATGTACAGGTTGGTTGGAGATAAATTACTACGGTGACTACAAAGATGTGATGTGAAAATGTGGCGTCCAATTAGTTTCATAATATTTTAACCGAAGTTATGAAGTAACTAGTTATATCCAAAACTAATAGTTAAAATTAACTAAATATTATGTGCATTCAATATTTTTCCTTCAAGACAAACAAATATAATTTACCATCGCGTAATTACAGTCACACAGTGTTTGGTTTCAGTGTCCGTATAAGGAAATAATATCTTTATTGCTCATAGAAAACAACATAACGAGCATGCGGTGAAACGTCGACGGGCGTTAGATGTGAACCTTCGAGGCTGAATATTCATGAGGCATTGTTACGTGACAAGCCGTGGCGTGTCCGATTGTCTGGGCTGCGTTCAGAACGAGGACATCTGATCAGCACCGCTTCTAGAAATAGCTCGATACCATAGTATAACATATGTAAAGGCATCTGCTTTTGATGATTTTGAGTGTGTGGTAGATATCAGCAAAAACACACACACACACACACACACACACACACACACATATATATATATATATATATATATATATATATATATATATATATATATATATATATATATATATATATATATATATATATATCTTCAATACGTTTGGACAAAAGCTGTCGCTCTCAGGAAATATTTGTTATTACAATAGCGACTTGTCTTAGAAGAAGTTAGTTATGACTTTGTACAGAAAAACTTTTCTGAGAAAAATTTATAAAGAATAAATAATTTACTTTAAATGTATTTTACATTATAAACGAATTGTATTTAGTCAGTCAACAGCTATTAACAAAACTGTGAAATAACGTGGATTTCTGACGATGTATGCAATATTACGGTCTAACATATTTTCTGAAATATAATGCGGATTTCCAAAATGAATATTCCTATGTAATTTTAAGTTATGATATGTAATAGCGAAGCTACCAGCTGCCCGAATTCGTAGAGGTTGATTCATAGTAATTTCTCAGATGGTAGATTCGTTCTGTCTAGGAATCCTTTAGATATAATTACTATAGTGTTTGGGTTTGGAAGGCTTAACTTCAGTTCTCGTGTTAGCAAAAGTCCATGAGCTGCTATAGCTATTTACCATTAGGTGGTCCTGTTTTCAACTTACACACCACATTTTCACATAACCAATAAGAAAAGATAATTTGAATAAGAAGATTTTATCAAATATTATAAGAGATAGTTTGTCAGACTACATAAGTCCAATTTCGTCCCGGAGGTCAATTGACGAATTCTAGTTGGATTTAATGTAAAGACGAAACTCTACAGTTTCACTGCTTTCACTGCTGATGGAATGAAGAAGAATTCTTGTCGCGTTGAAGTAATCAAAGATCATATGAAACATTAGGGCTTAGTAATAAACTACGCTCATGTGTCAAAATTAGCGTTCCTTTGACCTGATTTTTTAATTTTAATATGTTTATTCTCGTTCTCGCAATGCTTGAAACGCATACGTACCATTACGTCATTTTCAATCTGGCGCTCGCACATTGGACATGTGTAAAACTCAGACCTATTTGCGTAAAGACGTTCGTCTTCTAATTATAAACATTTAACTCATTATTGTTGATTAACAACCATGCTAAATATATTTTTAATAGTACGTAAGGAAGTATGACCGCTCTGCTAAATTTTCAATTGGTATTATTCGAGATTGTTGTATCTCTATAGGTAATTAATGCACAAACAAACAAACCCCGTAGGTACATCCACGAGTACAGAATAGTATCTGAAAGTATTATATTTAATGTTTAAAAAAAACATTAAAAATCCCCCGAAAGTAACCGGATACAAAATTTGAAATTGATTAAACTATAGGAATTGCCCATATCCCTTCATCTACTAAAAAAGATGAAATGATCTTCAAAACAGCATACAAATTCTTAAATAATAGCTATGAACAGTCTTAATGAAGTCACATTTCTAACAAAAATAAACTAATTCAAAATCAGCTTATAAGTTTACGACTCGCAACGCGTCAGACAGATACACAAATACACTTTCAGTACACTACATTTAAATATCGTGGGTTTATTCGTACTGGCAAATTGGCGGTAAAGGGCTAATCAAGTTCAAAATTACGTTGGTTCAAGTTACATGTTGTTAACTGCTTGATAGTTACTGGACGCAGTGAGCGCAGAAGTGGAGCATTTCACGTGGCTTGAACTTTTTATTCACTACTATTAGGTGATGCTGTATGCGGCTCGTCTCAACTTTTACACACGTTACGTAATGTAAACGTACAGTTACGTTATGATATTTACCGTAAGTATGATTTTTTTAATCTCTCATGCAAAGAGACTGATATTATAAATTTAAATTATTTATGTATCTGTTTGTCTATCTGTGGCATCGTAGCTTCCAAATGAATGGACGAATTTTAATATTTTTTTCTAGCTTTTTTTGAGTTCGGAAACTTATTTGAACGATGATCATGGTTATTATTTATGACGATCTGTAAAAGCGATTTAAGATCATCGTTTTTTGGTATTATCAATTTAATATTATTACAATTATTAGATCAACTAACCCTACAACAAACCTTGGGCCATAACGGCCATGGTTGTTTCAATGTCTATACATTATTTTTTTTAAGTACCCAAGAATCTATACCAAATATTCATGAAGTTAAGGTCACTATGACGCGTATTGTATTTTGTATTGATATATGCACGAACAAGAAAGTCCGTAGTTAAACGGGCCGCGTCTCATCAGTACACACCTACGGTTCGAGGTCAAAGGGCTTTCTTTGCGTGCAACTATTGTGGGTTTGTGTGCAAGCGACTTTCTAAAAACAAGTAAACACGAACATGGTCATTCAGTAGCAATGGGATAGGAATGCGTTAAAATTTTTGCTGTGAAATTGTATCAACATATTTCCACCGATTTTAGACCTTATAAATATAAGAGAGAGACATGTTTTTATATTTTTATTTAAATTGTCCTCAATATCTTTAGAGTTACATTATAAAATAGACTATCTGTTATTCACTACTTAAATGGATTAATAGTTGCTGCTAAACCCTCACCCAGGGTTCAAGTTACCTCAATACTAAACATACAAAATCGATGAGGCGGTTTTTCCGTTAAAGCGTTACAGATAGACTGACATTTAATTTTATAATATTATTACTGGATATACCGGCAACTTCGTCCTCGCATTATGTTAAAATTTCCGCGCGTTTTGCTTTGATTTTCCAGAGTTAAAAGCAATATTCTTCCTTAATACTATTAATACTATAATTAATACTATAAATCAAAATGATGTTTCAGGGCTCACCCACAGGAATCGGAAAAAAGTAGCGTATTTGCTATTCAAGTAAACATCCATCCATTCACCTATCCATCCAAACTCACATTTATCATAGCAATATGGAACTACGGATTTAGGTGTAAATGAACTTGAGAAGTTTAAGGTAGTGCTCAATTACATATAAGTTGATCCTGATTCAAAGTAAAAGTCGTTAAGAACATAATAGTATTATCTCAAAACAAACATTCTGAATAAGAACCACAGATTTAAAACATGGGTCAGTGTTTTTCTGATACGATGGCTGAACAACAGAGGTTTTATCTGTAAATAAAAATAGCCAAGCGTCGAAATCGATACCCAATAGGGACGTTCCGAGCAACTCTGATAGTGTTTATTATCGATGGTTTTCCAATCGGACGATTCTCTCCGCCGTTGTAAACACGTTACGTTCGGGCGGACGCAAACGCTGCATAATCACATAAACAATACTTGTCTGAGAGACTTCCGAGTGACAAATTACACTAGAGCTAATAATAAGCTTATATTGTCGACGCGCAGCAATTGTGGACTCTATATGTTAACAATTAACGGCCAAGAAATATATCTGCAATCAGATAATCGTGTACAGATTTGCATACACGATACGACGCGGAGGATGTGTTGACCACACTGAACAAATATAACGTATTTTAAATTTCTTTATAAGTTCCTAGACGCACTCAGATGTTTTTATCAATTGTATAAAAATAATATCACAAAACTTAACATTCATAAGAACATTAGTTACCCATTGTCTGAATAATGACAATCTTAATGAAAATCTCTTTGCACTAATGCGCATAATTGTGTATGTACGTATACAACAGTGGGTATTTTCCTAAGAACTGTAGAACTTTGATTATTATTGTCAATAAAATCACGAAGTCCACTTTAAGCAATTTGCTAATAAAATACTAAATAAATGAAAATGTGAACACATAGAGTTAAGGAAATTCCAAATGGTTGACAAGTAAAAACAATTTTCTCTAGTTTCATTGGCTCATGTCAGTCTCAAAAAAAAATTGAAAAGCAAGTCACTTTGCATTCATGTAATGTTGTGCCAACTCAATCTCTGTGAATCTCTGTGGATTTAAGAGTATTCTGGTGATATTTGTGATATCTTGAATGAAGAATTCTCGGAATAACTTTCGATTGCAAGCTTAGAAGCTGGGGAATATATGTTGATAAAATAACTTCGAAATTAAATTCTGCAATTTTTGCCAAAGGAAGATTAGACTGTTAAATCAACAGCTAAAGTTAAGTAAGTAAATTAGAAACAATATTTATAGTATTCACAATTTTTTCTGGCAGCCTTTTCCAATAAAAAAATATTCTGTAATTTTCGTCGTTGATTGCGCTTTTAAAATGTTATGTACGTTCTTTTAAATATTAAATATAATCTAGTTTAGAACGCGTCGTTGGGTTAAACAAGATTTCTAATTGACTATTTTTTGTGACTCCAAATACATAATGTATGCAACAACAAACTTTGATATTCTTATAAAATATGAAACATTGTGATTGAATTGTAAAAAGTAATTGACTCCGGAATCTCTTGCGGTACTTCTCTCAAAAACTTTTGATTCTGCTACTCGTCATGTGTCTCAATATGACAACGGTTTTCGAGATTTATGCCACCATTGTAACATGTTTTTTTGTGAAATAAATCATTCATTCATTCATTTTACAGCGTAATCAAATGGCATGATAGAAGGATATTTCTCCACAATTACATGAAATTATATAAGTGTGCGTGGCTAATTATTATCTCAAAGAACTCTACTTTTTAATTGCTCACTGAGCGAAATAAAAAATAAACATAATATTGCAAGAAACATTGCGCAACTCACATTTAAGAATGTTTACGTTTCTGTTTATTTTACACTGTATTAATTAAACCTGTTGATATCACGGCCAAATACATAAAAACAAACAAGTACGCAATACAGTTGGTATCACTGCAATTTTACGAAGGTTTTAAATTTTTCAGAGAAAAATAATAATTTGCGAAGATCTTGATTTAAATAATATTATGAATTAGGGCACTATTTCACTATTACTTGCTCAATGCTCTTTTTTCAAGTTGTAAACTTCATTAATAAAACACTAATTACTGTTACTAATCCACATGAATAATATATAAACAATACCGTTAAAATTTTTATAGTAAATATGAGTGCTTACACAACACCTCAGAAGTAAAGGAAAACATTATTAGAAACTGAGAAATAATAATAACTAATAGGTACCAATATTATTGATTTATATCTAAAATAAACAGCATAGTTCGCCGGTTTCTTTCCCGTTCCCCCTTACCCTCGACCGTCTGTCGCAGGTCTCCGTCTTGTGTCACAGGTGAAACGCTAACAAATTTGGTATGTGCATAGTTGGAAACATATAACTATATCTCCCATAGGCCTTTTAAAAAATAACAAATACTTTTTAACTTTTTGGCAACAGCTAGTATTTATACTATATACAACCAATGAAACAATAATATACAAATAAAATGCGTGACAAGAAATACAGACAGCGCTAAAGGGGTTTGCGAAAGGGTGCATAAGCATTTCAATGGTTCTGTAGATATGCGTTGAAGGCGAAATTGCGTGGAGTTTACCATTTCCTTGCCTCCGGCAAAACGATAACACATTACTAACTTAAAAAGTCCTAGTTACACCGAAAGCGTATTGTCACTAGCCACCGAGTGGAATAGAAACCTGGCGAAGCGATGGTGCAGAACGCAACCTACATAGATGAACATCATTCGTACTGACCGCGTATACACAATTAGAAAACATTGAAGCGATGACATTACATACCCTTTATTCTGTTTCAGAGAGAGAGTTACAATTTATTTAGGGAAGTGAATCAGGCGAGTACATACTATGCGTTTCAAATTTAAATATGTTTCCTAGATTAAAAATAAAACATAAATTGCTAATATATTAAGTTTATAGTTAATCTTTAGAAGACTTTTTGTGTAGGCGTCTTTTGGGTACGGAGAGTAGAGTAGAGACTGCTTTGAGTGCGAAGACGCCTCTGCATTTACTTTAACCTTAGCTCTTAGAACAGATAACTATTGGGGATGAAATGTTCTCAAATAGCAACCTCATACAGGGAAACGCAGTATTAGACGTTCGCAGTATATATTCAATCAAGAACAATTAGGAAGTCCAACATTACATTGACATTGTAATTGCATCTTAATGCATACATTCTTATTTTTTTTTTTGTCAACAAATTTTAGTATTTAATGCAAGCAGTAAAGGAGAACAAGACTGCACGTACTGCAGTTCCTCAATGCCGGGGCGACGATGCGCGACGCATCGCGCACCGCTCAGGCAAACACTGACAACAAAATAAATGTCCGAACACCAAATTACGGCATTGCCGCTTAGCACGATAGGATAAGATTTGTAGCCGAGTACGTCGCAGTCAACCAGCCGTGGCAAACAAACATTGGAGTCAACGACACCCCAACATATAGGAACTTTCAGTTTCGTGAAAACGAAAGCAGTGTAACATATCTCCCGCGCATTGCAAGACGCGCCATTTTTGCCAAGATGGCGGCGAAAAAACTTGACAATCCGTTACGGCGCTTGCGCAGACGCGTCCGGCGGCCACCAATTTATCTTTATTTGGAATTGATGTTGCGTTCCGCGTTTTCTTCTAATCGAATGAAAGTGACACTAAATAGTGTTTCTATTTAATAATAAAATAAATTGTAATTTGGTTATTAATAATTACCCATTTAAAATGTTTGAAACGGGTATTTTATTGAATAGTTTTGGAACGAAGTTCCTTTTGGGAGGAAGGTGTACCCTCCGTATTATCCCAAAAGGAACTTTACAGACAAAAAACGTCCGTAACATAAGATTTTTATTATTTATGTATAGTCTTTGTATGATGGCTACACTACAGTGTCTAATGTATACGTGATGACTTTTATTTTTATCAATAAAAAAATCATAACAAAAAATGTATAACCGGATAATTATTTTCTTTATACCTCAAATAGAACTTAATATTGATATTTTTATAATAAGGAACTTCGTTTCTATCCAATGTCCCTCGACACCAAACGTTTTTCTGAATCACAGAGCATGTGAATTGTACACAGCCACAAAATTGAAACGTCTAAACATTAGAAATGCACAACGCCAGTAGGCATATCCGTAATCCCTAAACCTGTACAGATATAAAAGCGTGCAGCGGTGCAGTGACCCGAGCCGGTGAAATGCAGCAGCACCTGATTAGGGACCGGCCTGCAGCCAACCGTGAAAGTGTGGTCAACCTCTCTAATTACACTAGTCTTGCTTAAAAGTACCTATACCAACCTTCATATTAATCTTTTCATACTTTCAATAACTCTAAAAGATTTGTAAAATTATATTTCAATAGAAATAAAGCCACGATACGATTTAAGTCACGATAGCCGAGTGGTTAGATGGTCGGAATTTCGAGTCAAGAGTCCCGAGTTCGATCCCCAGTCGGCAGGCTGGTACCAATGGGTTTTTCAAAAACTTATGAACGAATTTTATCGTCGGCTCGGACATAAAGACGGCGATTCCTTCACCACCTGTCATGTAGGCCCGAAAATATCTTCGGTGGAAGGTGGATCGAAAAGAATTGATTGTCTTGACTAGACCTCTGTCTACCCCTGTATAGAGAATTGCATGAAGATATCTTAAATTAGAAAAAATATTATCTTTCATTCTCAAGCTATATAAGAGATAGTTCTTTAGCGATACGATTTCTTTTTTAAAGTACATTCTAAGCATTTTTTTTCTGAATTGCGTATCTCTGTGGTGCCTACAGAGGAAATAAGTACAAACATACATACATATTATTAATCCCCTATAATATATCATAAAGGCGACGACCCGCTAGCGCAGTTGTTAGCGATTTTGAAGCCTGCTTTAGAAGTAAACTTCTGTATAATGAATTTAAAAAAAATATCTTCACGCAATTCCCATTACAGGGGTAGAGAGAGGTTTAGTCTAGACAATTAACTCCCTTAGACCCACCTTCCACCGAAGATTCTTTCTAAACTTATTACTCTTCTAAAACTTATGTACGAGTTATATCGATGGCTTGGACATTAAGACGGCGACAGGCTCGATACCTGTCACGTTGACCCAATAATATCTTGGATGCAAGGTGGGTAGAAACGACTTAATTGTTAAGTCCTCTGTCTACCTCTGGGAATGGCGTGAAGATATTTTGTTTTTATAAACTATGTGCAGTTAACCTTCAGATGGCTTAATTCTAAAGATCTCTATCAGTTTCGCTTTTTTGTTTTTACCTCGCATCAGTGCCTTAGCTAAAGAAGTTTTCATTTCAAAAACATTTTCATATAATAGACATGTCGACTTTCATATCTGGATGTAGATAACTAGACCCCGGACGTCCGAAGGCGCGGCGACTCTTCATTCAACAATAGATAATCACATACCATAACCAATAGAGAGCAATACAAGAGTAGGTAGGTAAACATGTGTGATTGTGAATAAATAACTAAATAGTATGTAAGACACCTAATGTTGTTCCAAGTAGGGACGTCAATCTAGTAAATCAAATAAATAAATAAATCGTCCACGGAGGTCGTCAATAATATTTCAACTAATAACCACCATTTTAATAAGTAGTATTGTATAGCAAATAACCATAAACAACAATACCAGCACGCGGTTCTCGTTACGTTCCCAATGAGCATGACGCAGTTTTATTTATAAGTACAAACTTAAAGGAAATTAAAAATGACGCAGAGGTTCCAGAAATTCTCTAACCTCCCACAGCAGGCTTTGTGTTTACTCGCTTATTAATCCGCGTGTAATAAACTGCGATGACCTCAGGCTTTAAATATTATGTACGTATAATAATCACGCTGCTAGTGACAGTGACATCATGGCCTTGGCATACTAAGTGCACGGAGAATGACTTAAATTTATATCCTTGCCTTACGTAATATGCGGCTAAATAGTTAAATTCTGCTATTTAGCAATATTTCGTGTATTTATTCACTCGAAACGAGAGGAGCGTCTGTCTCTGGCATCGTAGCTCCCAAGGAATGTACCGATATTTGTTTAAAGAGATTGTCTTAGCAATTATTTAAAATAATAGGTTCTTCTGTTTGAAGATCATTACGCATGATACAAAAATTTGTTAATCTATTACTTTGGTTTTTTTATAGATTTTATTATACATTAATTCAAATTAAAAGAGTTTTATTTTTAGTTGTTTATGCGAACGGCAAAATCGGCAACACATTGAAATGCACACATAAGTTATGTTCGCTATACGAGTACAGTGTAACTTGAGTTAGCCTAACGTTCTAATCTTTACAGCTCTTTCATGAATCTATTGCTGAACATCAATTTAGAACAATTTTTTAGATCGGCTTTCCTGCAATTCGTGGGGAGTCGCCCTACACTGCGTTTGCTTGTACGAGGTTGCCACTCGAGAACTTTTCTTCCCCGACGGTTGTCAGTTCTATAGGCTATGTGGCCAGCCCGTTGCTACTTCAATGTGCTGATCCTTACGGCTATGTCGGTTACCCTGGATCCGCCGCGGATGTCTTCTTTACATTATGTTGTTGTTCTTTGTGACAATTTTCACTCACTATATATTTCTTCAGAGTTTACGCCAAACGCTTTGCTGTACACGAACACTAAGAAGTGCAGCCTGTTACATGTCAACAACTACATTCTAAAATAAATTGGCCTTGCATGTACTGCGGATACATACAGTACACACACACACATCCCTGTTGCAACTTTTTATTCGATCGTAGAAAGAGCAAAGCAAACGCTAGTATCGGTGACCGTGACCCCGCGCGGCAGAACGAACGGCACCAGCTGATCCAGGCCGTTGTGCAACGCGAAATCACCAACTTCAATACTCACGCTGTGAGTACCAGTTCGTGCTGAGCACACTACGATCTATGTACTCCTAGTACTTGCAAGGGAGTGATAGGGAAAGCAACATCCACCAAAATTGTAAAGAAAATGAGACTTATTCTACCCATGCGTTTATTCTATCCTAGTACATGCAAGTGAGTGATGGGAAAATAACATCAACATTATTCGTAAAAGAAAAAAAACTTTCTCGACTATGCAAGTGAGTTATAGAGCAAATAGCATCAAGCTTACTCGTATAATATTTTAGAACTTTAAAAAATGTTAAATTTCTTTGACTTCGAAACTTAAATTTTTAGAGAGCCGATAGATGGCATCGTAAGTATCATCTGATACAGGTCCTCCTAGAATACTAGTGTTAATAAACAGAAAAATGCAGCTGCAAGTTGTAGTGCAAGAAAATTTTTAATTCCGTTAATTAATGTCATAGTTGCTAACAGCAACATTCTATTTCATTCATAAGGACGCGAGTACGGGATGCGACATTATTTTAAAAGATCATTAACTCCCATGAAACTGAGGACACATTAATATGTATGAGGACCATTTAAGGAATAAAAATATATAACATAAAATAGGGGTGCAAAAGTAGCAAATTGGTTTGTCGTCTTCTTTCTTATTTAATAACTGATAGACGACACGACAGCCGAGTCGGTAGTGACTACTTTCGTAGCTAATGGTTGTGGGTTCGAATGCCGCTTTGGGCTCAATATTTATGTGAAGAATATGAATGTTTGTACTCAATTCATAGACGTTTACATGTCTATATGAGTATTTATCTTAGTAAATAATATTGTACCATAAGTGTGGACACTAAGAGACTGATTTCGGTGAAAAGTGGGCTGCAGGGAAATTATTGTCTATACCTCTACCTAACCCAATCTGGGCTATTACATAAAGATAAAAAATACTAATGTGAGAAAGACGAATCTGAATGTACGGGGAGCACATAGTTTAGAAGAGGGCGATTAAAACATTAATACGGAGCCAATAACTTCTTGGCATGTATCATTAATAAAGGACATATTGTAATCGAAAAAAATAATAATAATCACTTTTCCAACCAGTCTACTAGAATAGTAGAAAATTTACCAAAACATCAAATATATGGCGATAATTATATTGTCGTTTACAAAAGAGAACGAAGCGACATGCAAGTGCATGTGTTCATTTCAAATAAGAATTTATGAATCCATTGAGGAACGCCAACTTAGTAATCACACGAACATTCAATGACTTAAAAGGTGCAAATTGTAAAACAAAGATGTAGTACAGGATAATTAAAAAAGTTAATTACATTATTTTTACAGTTCTGCATCTACTAGATCTAAGGAAACATTTATAACAAGACGCGAGGGACTGACGGTCAGTGTGTTCACAATTGCTTTACTCAGTAACAACAATCACTAAAGTCTTGAAATCAACACAAAAATTACAAAAACCTTTCATTAAAATAGAATACGGGAGTTACAGTTTTAGACGAATCCCAGATATTTTGATTTTTGCAAGTATTAGAAGCAAAAGAGGTATGTAAGGATCTAAACCCTTGGCATATCTTCTCTCGTACACCGTCAAGGATTGTACATGTGTTTGTGAAGTTAAATGAACAAAATTAGACTATTTGCACTAAGAGATGAATGTATAACAGACAAAATAATATCACAATCAAATAATACGGACCCTTAGGCACAAGAAAATAACCCGATAATTACCGGTTCAGTTAACTTATCGTGTATTCAAGTAAATGGCGTGTGTCAGTTGAAATAAAGGCTTAATAAAATTTAAACGGTTTATAATTCCTAATTGCGGAGCATCGGACCGGTGTTAAAGTATTTATTTCTTCAGTTCTTGCGATTATACAGATAATATCTACTAGTGTGATCTTTAACGCAAGCAATTGTGTAACCACATATGGTCAATAATATATCAGAAAAAGGGTCTGTGGAATGTAGGATAGAAACATAACTGAATGTTTGTCAAAGGTGCCGGGCAGATTCCAATGCGTCAAAGTCACAAAGTGAATAGTGCATGGTTTAACTCACTAGTTCATAGTTATTATTTATATCGATTTCCTCAGCTATTCATCACAGATAATGTATCGTGATTAAAATATCGACACCACCAAAGTATAAGTATTCAGTGATAATATAAATATACAGTTATAATTTGCAATAACAAATTCAGTTTGATTTTGCAATGTCAATGAGTTTGCAATTATTATTTCAACTTTGAGTTGTCACATTTCGCAAATGAGATTTTAGACTTCTAGTACATGTGGTAATTTTTTAAATGGATTGACGAATGCCCTCAATCACCATTAACAAGAGGACACTCATATTAAAAAAATAAATAAATACATAGACAAGAACAACATCACATACATTGATCTGATCTCAAAGCGCTTAAGCACTTGTAAAGTGGAATCAGAAATAATGAACGTACCACACCCGGACCCGAGAAAATGTAGAAAAAGTGTTTTCTACATTGACGACGTCGACCGGGAATCGAACCCGCGTCCTGTGAGATGACGAAACCATGAAAACCGGTGCATAGGCCACTCGTGTACGGAGGTCGTCATTTAAGTACTATATTTCCCTCCAGCCCATAACAGGAAAAAAAATGTATAAAGAGTGGACCAATGTGACATCTTGTCACGTTGGTTCACATCTGTCGCCTCCGTAATAGTAAACTCAAAGTAAATAATTCATGTATATTAGATCTGTAATTTTTAAGAAACCATCGCAACAATACTTGAAATATTGTGCTGGAGAAACCTAATAGTTTTAAGAAGTCTAGTCACTCAATTAATAAAATTACTAAGCGTTACCCTGTCACCAAAACGTTAGTACGGAAATTAATCGCCAGGCCGTATTATGAATCAAAATAAACACTGTTCGACCTGTGTTATATGAAGAATATGTGATAACGTGACACATTAGTAAAAATTCTTTGAAATAATGTTCAAAGACATTTACACTCATCTATATTACATTATGATAAGGGAAGAGTCTTTAGTTTTCTTTACTTATATAAAAAAATGAATTCTTCATTGAAAATACGGGGTAGACAGAGGTCTAGACAATTAAGTACTTTTAAACGATTATCCACGGAAGTAATTTTTGAGGCATAAACGAAATAAAGTAATCTTTTATTATGCATTTTTAAAGAGAAAAAATGTTTTTTTTAAATTTAATCACATAAAAGTACAGAGTACATTACTTTATTACATTAGTTAATCTACAAGTAAATTAACTTGAAATTCTTGGCTAATTATCAACATATTAATAAGAGGCTTTATGACTAATAAATTATTTAAGGGGAAACATTTTCCTATAAATCTGGCATTAAATTCGAATCGACTAAAGACAATACTCGTAGATGTAGAAAGAAACATCTTCTGTATAATTATTCAGATTGAAGCAGCAATGGAATAGTGATATTTGTAGTAAGATGAAAGCTATCAGACCGTGAAGGCAAACGTAGTTTTGAATGTACGAGTAATATATATTTTATAACACCTAGGACCAGCGCTTTGTACATTAATAATTCGTGAGCGTAAGTATCGGAATTGTAGTCAAGAGACCCGAGTTCGATTCCCAAGGCTCGTACCAGTGGGGTTTTTCAAATGGGTTTTTTATTATGATTTGTACCGTTGGCTTGGACATAAAGACGGCTACGGTGTCACCACCTGACACATTGTCCCAAAAACTTCTTCGGTTAATCGGCGGTTGAAAGGACTTAATTGTCTAGACCTCTCCTCTGTCTACCCCGGCATTGGTAATGGCCCGAAGATATCCATTATTATTATTATTTTAAAGTGGGTCAATTTAATAGATTACCAAGCCGCATGCACGACGCTTAAAATTCCTCAGTCACAACAAGTGAAAATTTCTAAACGTTCCGAGAACATTGCGTCAATTATTGTCGTTTGCCACAGACGTAGCTTAATTATACATAATTGATACTGTAGTCATATTTATGTTATACATCTTTTCTACTAAATTAAACACATAAACTGGATAAGCAGGATATTTGAAGACACAAATAATATATAAAAAAATTCTATCATTTAACCGTCACCGGTCACAATTTCAATGTAGTGTTCACCTCTTAGAAATTTTTAGGAGGTTAAGAAGATTTTCAAACTTTACATTTGATGTAAAGATTTGCTTTTTAAAGTGGTAGTTTTCTTCCATGCCAAGCCTACTTCTACTGTCAGGCAGTGGTGTAATTAATGTGTTCTAGTTTAAATGGCACATAGAGCCAGTGAAGTTACCCCACGGAGTATAGAACATGCGTCGAATTATTACTTTGGAGTCTTCACTCCATGCCAGCCAATCCTTAGCAATGTTCAACGCAACTGTAACATTCTTTGGATAAGGGTGATTGAATGATCAATCCATGAAGCTTAAATGTCTCGCAAAATACGGACTAAGATGGAATGCCTTATTGCTCGTAATTATACCAGAACACATCTTTCGACCGGGAAAACCCATTCGTGATTGCACTAGTATTTGGTAGCAGTAAACAGTAAGCGTGTGGCACTAACGCAGACAAATTCGAGATAGAGACGTCTGTTAAAATCCTCTCTTCACTTGAATATGAATAATGATATAAATTTCACATCTGAAGTATTTGATCGTATAATGGGTAAGTGGTATATGAGACACGATAACACAAAATATGTAAGCTTAATTTTACCAACTACTAAAAATATGGTGAAAATTGGTTTTATGCTTGAACATATATCATACCAATACATTAGAATACCTGTTTTAAGACTGGAAGGTTCCGATTGCATAACCTTGACGAATGGCTTGGCTTCTAAAGAATCATCGTTGTGTTAGAAAGGCACGATTGTTTGTTTATCAGCATAATAACAGAATAATCTCTCTATGTGGCGGTCACGCATGTAATGCTAATGATCGTGGTAAACGACAAAGTAAATTAATTCTATTCGTGCACTTGTACGGTAAAAACTGAAGTACGGAAAGTCCGAGAATATCATTTACATCTTTTTGTGTATGGCATACAAAACACAAAAAAAAAATAAGTCGTGGGTAAAAAAATTGGCTTTGGAAAACTGATTAATTGAATTCATAGGTAACATTGAGCACATTTTCCTAGGACCAGCGCTTTGTACATTAATAATTCGTGAGCGTAAGTATCGAATTGTAGTCAAGAGACCCGAGTTCGATTCCCAAGGCTCGTACCAGTGGGGTTTTTCAAATGGGTTTTTATTATGATTTGTACCGTTGGCTTGGACATAAAGACGGCTACGGTGTCACCACCTGACACATTGTCCCAAAAACTTCTTCGGTTAATCGGCGGTTGAAAGGACTTAATTGTTCAGACCTCTCCTCTGTCTACCCCGGCATTGGTAATGGCCCGAAGATATCCATTATTATTATTATTATTTTAAAGTGGGTCAATTTAATAGATTACCAAGCCGCATGCACGACGCTTAAAATTCCTCAGTCACAACAAGTGAAAATTTCTAAACGTTCCGAGAACATTGCGTCAATTATTGTCGTTTGCCACAGACGTAGCTTAATTATACATAATTGATACTGTAGTCATATTTATGTTATACATCTTTTCTACTAAATTAAACACATAAACTGGATAAGCAGGATATTTGAAGACACAAATAATATATATTTTGTAACACCTAGGACCAGCGCTTTTGTACATTAATAATTCGTGAGCGTAAGTATCGGAATTGTAGTCAAGAGACCCGAGTTCGATTCCCAAGGCTCGTACCAGTGGGGTTTTTCAAATGGGTTTTTTATTATGATTTGTACCGTTGGCTTGGACATAAAGACGGCTACGGTGTCACCACCTGACACATTGTCCCAAAAACTTCTTCGGTTAATCGGCGGTTGAAAGGACTTAATTGTCTAGACCTCTGTCTACCCCGGCATTGGTAATGGCCCGAAGATATCCATTATTATTATTATTATTTTAAAGTGGGTCAATTTAATAGATTACCAAGCCGCATGCACGACGCTTAAAATTCCTCAGTCACAACAAGTGAAAATTTCTAAACGTTCCGAGAACATTGCGTCAATTATTGTCGTTTGCCACAGACGTAGCTTAATTATACATAATTGATACTGTAGTCATATTTATGTTATACATCTTTTCTACTAAATTAAACACATAAACTGGATAAGCAGGATATTTGAAGACACAAATAATATATAAAAATTCTATCATTTAACTGTCACCGGTCACAATTTCAATGTAGTGTTCACCTCTTAGAAATTTTTAGGAGGTTAAGAAGATTTTCAAACTTTACATTTGATGTAAAGATTTGCTTTTTAAAGTGGTAGTTTTCTTCCATGCCAAGCCTACTTCTACTGTCAGGCAGTGGTGTAATTAATGTGTTCCAGTTTAAATGGCACATAGAGCCAGTGAAGTTACCCCACGGAGTATAGAACATGCGACGAATTATTACTTTGAGTCTTCACCCATGCCAGCCAATCCTTAGCAATGTTCAACGCAACTGTAACATTCTTTGATATGGGTGATTGAATGATCAATCCATGAAGCTTAAATGTCTCGCAAAATACGGACTAAGATGGAATGCCTTATTGCTCGTAATTATACCAGAACACATCTTTCGACCGGGAAAACCCATTCGTGATTGCACTAGTATTTGGTAGCAGTAAACAGTAAGCGTGTGGCACTAACGCAGACAAATTCGAGATAGAGACGTCTGTTAAAATCCTCTTCACTTGAATATGAATAATGATATAAATTTCACATCTGAAGTATTTGATCGTATAATGGGTAAGTGGTATATGAGACACGATAACACAAAATATGTAAGCTTAATTTTTACCAACTACTAAAAATATGGTGAAAATTGGTTTTATGCTTGAACATATATCATACCAATACATTAGAATACCTGTTTTAAGACTGGAAGGTTCCGATTGTATAACCTTGACGAATGGCTTGGCTTCTAAAGAATCATCGTTGTGTTAGAAAGGCACGATTGTTTGTTTATCAGCATAATACAACTTCCTAAACAATATAACTAACTCTTCACCAGCTGATGTGTGGAAATTTCTCAATTGATGGGTGTAGGTAAATCACCTATCATGGAGTATGGTCCTTCTTCCCACGATGATTTGAATCTATACTTTACTGCTACTACTGCAATGGACCCTACCATCCGGGCACAAACCATAGCATACATTGCTTCAATGCAGTCTCCACACATCCCTGTCTTTAATTTCTCTCCCGTGAATCAGGATGAGGTACGTAAGGCAGTACTGGCAATTAAATCCAGGGCCGTGGGATGCGATGAGGTTAGTAGGGTTATGATAGCCAACATCCTTGAATTTATACTTCCTGCTATCACTCACATTATTAATTTCTCCCTAGACTCTGGACACATCCTCTCTTTGAGAAAGGCTTTCGTGCGACCTCTCCCCAAAGTACCTAATCCTACACTTCCTCATCATTTCCGTCCTATTTCAATATTGCCATTTCTCTCTAAAATTTTGGAAGCCTGTGTACATAAGCAAATTTCCAAATTTGTATATGAACATAACCTACTGAGTAACTTTCAGTCTGGGTTTCGTCCTGGCCACAGCATTACAACTGCACTACTTAAAATCACTGATGATATTCGTGAGGGTATGGAGAAGAAGAAAGTTACAGTTATGGTGCTTGTGGACTTTTCGAATGCTTTTAACACAGTCGACCATGATATCCTTCTTGCAATTTTTCTAACTTTAAATTCGCTTCCACGGTATTGAGTGGTTATCTTCTTATCTTCGCGGACGTCAGCAATCGGTCTATATGGGACAAAAGACCTCTCAATGGGCGGGACTAGGTTGTGGCGTTCCGCAAGGCGGTATACTTTCTCCCATTATCTTCTCAATTTTTATAAATTTTATCACTTCTAATATTAATTGTTCGTACCATCTGTATGCAGACGACCTGCAGATTTATGTACAGTCTGATATTGAAGAACTCCAAGATGCAATTAATAAATTAAATGACTGTCTGAAAGCAGTATCAGACTGGTCCTTACGCTTTGGAGTATCTGTGAATACAACAAAATGCCAATCTTTGCTGGTTGGTAGTACTAAAATGCTAGCTAAAGTCGATGTTGAAACCTACCCTTTATACGTTATAACGATGCAGTGATTCCATTTTCGGGTTCTGTTAAAATCTTGGGCTACATATCGATAACACCTTGAACTGGGGAAAACACATAACTGAAGTTAGCCGTAAAGTAACGGCCACGCTACGAGTGCTCTATCGCCTCAAAAATCTTCTTTCATGGGAAACTAAGCTTATGCTTGTCCAGACGCTCATTTTACCAATCATTGATTATGCAGATGTGTGCTACTGTGATTTGAACAAAGATCTTCTAAACAAGCCAGAGCGCCTTGTTAATAATTGTATAAGATATATTTTCAACCTTCGTAAGTATGACCATATTTCACAATACCGTTCTCGTCTTAAATGGCTTACTATACAACAAAGGCGAAACTCTAGAATTCTGCTTGTTCTTTTCTCAATCATAAATGATACTACTTACCCTTCGTATCTTAAGGATAAATTTCAGTTTCAATGCTCAATTCATGATCGGTGCCTGCGGTCTTCATCTAATTACAAGATGAGTATCCCGCAACACTTAACCAATTTTGTTGGTCACTCCTTACCATTCAGGCTACACTGCTCTGGAACTCTTTGCCCGAAGACATCAGAAAAGTTACCAATAAGTCGATATTTAAAAGACTTGTACGTGAACACCTTTTAACTGTCAGTTAGAATTAGTGATTGGTCATTACAGTCATAATAATGTTTTTTTTTTTTTTAAGTTTTATATATGTATGTATGTATATGTATATGTATATATATATATATGTATATATGTGTGTATGTATGTATATGTATATATATATATATGTATATATGTGTGTATGTATGTATATGTATATATATTATATTTATTATTTGTATTAGTATTTTATATTGCATCTTTATTTTCGTTAGGTCCTATATTGATTTTCTTTTTCTGTAACCCAGTTTAAAGCACCTTAACAATATTTCTCCACGCCTCGGGTTGACTGGCAGAGAATGCCTAATGGCATTAAGTCCGCCCTTTGTATAACTTTCTTTGTGAGGTTTGCAATAAAGTGTAAATAAATAAATAAATAAATAATAACAGAATAATCTCTCTATGTGGCGGTCACGCATGTAATGCTAATGATCGTGGTAAACGACAAAGTAAATTAATTCTATTCATGCACTTGTACGGTAAAAACTGAAGTACGGAAAGTCCGAGAATATCATTTACATCTTTTTGTGTATGGCATACAAAACACAAAAAAAAATAAGTCGTGGGTAAAAAAATTGGCTTTGGAAAACTGATTAATTACATTCATAGGTAACATTGAGCACATTTTCCTAGGAGATTCTCGCATAAAACGCGAACCGTTCCTAGCTGATGCACCGGTTGTGTCCCATCAGCATCCGTTATCAATCGAAGTGGCATAATAACCCGGATGCACGGCGCGATAGTTGGCGTAAAATGACCATAAACGAAGTGATAAACAGTCATGAACGGAGTGTTTTTTCAGTAACGGCTCCGTTGCACTCGAAGTCTAACGAACAAGCTAATGAGGATAAATACGATTAGAAACTACGTGTACGTGTTGACACGACAGAAAGACGATTGACAGTGAATTGACGCCGCTGTTAGAAACATAACATAAACTAGATTTGTTATTAAATCCAGAAAAAAGACATGTTCTCAGTTACAGATCAAGGTAACTCAATTTCGCAGTCTCATACGCAAGTTTGTAACTGGGTGTCTTCAATTTCGTGTTTCAAGGCTCCCAATCATTACAATGGTATCTAAAAATGCGACAAAATGCAAATACACGAGGGTTGACTGCGCAGAAGCTACTCGTAATTACACTTAATAACTCGAGATAAGAACACCTTATACAAAAGTGTGTATCGTGAGTAATTGTTTAGACGTAATTAAGACAGCATTATTGATTTTAGAACAATTTTAATATTTTGTAAAAGGAGCTAAATAAAAAAATACACATTGACGTTAATACCTCGCGGGATAAATCTTAAGAGGTATGTGATAGATATTACATAAATATGAAATAAAAAAAAATGCACTGAAACGGGCGGGATACGAAGACTAACAGGCCTTCGAGCCTCGGTTGAAATTTAAATACTTGTACGCCTCTTAGAGGCAGTGGTGACATCTGCCAGCAATTGTCCTAATTTCTAACTCAATGTTTATAACTTTACTGCTACTAAGACATCTGTACGATCTTTAAAGAAGTTATTATATAAAAAATCCATCTGCTTATGAATTGAATCAGACTTAAACATACATAAATTGCGACGTTTAAAAGTACCCTGTACAACGCGTTGCGAAACAATTTTTTTTAAATTATGGAATTTAAAAAATATTTTGAATAATATTCCGTATTATTCCGAATGTTGCGGCGAAATATATCCACGTTAGCCAATGCAAACTGTCGTGCTTGTGTGAGTGATTGTTGTTTTAAAATTGCAGTGGGTGAAAGAAATGCATCGTAATCGTGAGACGTAGTATTATCTAACTAAAAATATTATTATTAACGTAGGTCATCATTTTTTTTAAAATAAGGATACAATTTAAACTATTGGCCAGTGACAAATTGTGAACATATAACTCACAAATTTCCCATGAGCATACTGATTCTGTCCAAAACGATCACCATGAACGCATTACCTGTAAGCAGGAAAAATCGTTAACTTCAAATTAGGCAGTGCATAAATTTTTTGTTTTGTTTTAAAAGGTCAATCATCGTTTGTAGCCGGGCAATGATAATTCTGCTAGCATGCCCAATTTACCAACTTTCGCCTTCAAATTGGTAGTATGGGACGATTTTTGTAACACTTTCCCCAATTGTATCTATTCTGTTTGAGAAAAAGAAAAGTCATAAATTGCAATAACTACCAAATAACAAAATCGACTTTCTTTAAGCGTATTCATAATACAACACATTTTACATAGAAAGAAAAAAAATACAGCGACTTGTAATATTTATGCTTCGGGATATATTTTCAGAGTCGTAGTAATTTATCTAAAGGTGTGTATATAAACAAGGTACTTTATTTTTTCTAGATAAAAAACAAATAAACACTAACAATGTACACGTACATGGTAACGGTCGTTGTGCAAGGCTGAAAGTATCTTATCTACATTTACAAGTAGTGTCCTCGACCGTCGGCTGACGTCATCTTCACAGACCAGAGGAGATATGTGTCCTACAGAATTTAATAAAGTAATCTATAATCATTCAAAAGATCGAAGTCACGTTGTCACAAAAAGAGCTCCGGTGAAATGTGGGTCGAAAGGACTTAAGTGTCTAGACCTCTGGTTACTCCTGTATTGGAAAAAGAGTGAAAATAAAGAATATACATATAACTAAACGATAATCGTTTAAATAATATACTCCGTGACGACCTGCGTGACCGAGTTTCATGGTTTCGTCATCCTCTAAAGTCCCGGGTTCGATTCCCGGTCGGGTCAATGTAGAAAACACTTTTTGTACATTTTCTTATGGGTTTGGGTATTTTTTGGTACCTTCATTGTTCCTGATTCCATAACACAAGTGCATAAGCTGCTTACTTCGGTATCAGAGCAATGTAAGCGATTTTGTCCATATCTATGTATATATATAAAGCTTTCAGTCACACAGCACGTGCTAATGTGTCACGTTATGACACGAGCTCTTATTAGTCACGACACGACTATATATTTAACACTAAGTCGTACACACTTGATAATTGGGACGACCTTGGTAAAGTCGCGAACAGTCGCGACGCCAGGTAATGTTACTAAATGCCTTTGTAACTGAACAGAGGCTCAACCTTTCGTCCTCATGTTCATAGTATTCAGTTACAGAGATGTTTATTCTAGAGTAACAGTAAAGTCACGATAGCCGAGCGGTTAGGTCATCGAAATTCTAGTCAAGCGACCCGAGTTCGACTCCTAGATAGAAGGCTCGTACCAATGGATTTTTTTTTTCAAAACCTAATACTATTTATATCATTCGCTTGGACATAAAGATGACGACCGGCTCACTGATCTGTCACGTTGTCCCAAGAAATGTCTACGGTGAGAGGTGGATCGAAATGACTTATTGTCTTTCCTCTGTCTACCCTAATATTGGGAATGTCGTGAAAATACTTCTTATATTTTATGGAATATCGCTGTAACAGTAATTAATAGTTACAAGATGACCTACTGGTCGATTTACAATGGCAGTTAGTTAAGTCCTGAATAATGTGCCCCAAAATACCTGAAGTGCTTTAATATGTAAGGTACATAATGGCAACGCCCTAAAATTTATCTTAACTTCATCACAATACGATTGACGTCTACAGTATTACGTTAAATTGGGTTTGATGTTACTATTGTAACATCAAACCCAATTTATCCTATTGGATAGAACATTTTTGTGAGCGAGAAAGAATAATATTTTTGTGCACAATTCGATTCGATTACATCAGTAATTCAAGTTATTCATGTAATTAAATAACAGTTTACTGACTGTAAAAGTAAGCGGTCCAAACACTATACAAGTGATGCATTCTTACTTACAAAAGTTACATTAATTAAATATGATTAAGACGGATATTTTTCAAACTTGTAGGAATTGTCCGATACAAAAGCACGCTAAACTTAAAAAATTTCTATAATACCACTCCGCCACCCGAGCCCCATTTTAACGATAATTCATTTTACGACACATTAAATTAAACAACCGTTTAGATATTTATCTGTGACATGTAACAAACGTGCCCGTTATAAATTAACTCCTTAACTTATTGTCACAGACGCCTGAGATGCAATTACATGTCGAGTCAATGGCCGGGAGTAATTGAGAGTAACAGCGGCGAAATTGTTGGCAAACAAATAGAATAAAATGAGATAGGAGCGCGCGTTAAACAGACCCTCCGCAATGTGCCACCGCAAACTACAGAGCGGAAGGTCTGCGGTTTTCTACAGCATCCTCTGCTCTATGTGACCGACCACGCGACAAACTGAAATTACTAATAATATTTCAGATTCAGTCTACTGCTGAACATAGGTCTCCCCCAAAGGACACCTTATAAAAAAGCCTTTTGCCGCTGACTCCCATTGTCCATCTGCAACCATTGACCCCCTGCAATAATTGAAAAACATATTTCGTTAATTAAAAAGATTAAAAAATTTATTTATTGACACAATTGTTGCCAAGCTAATGTAGCAATAAATTTTAAAAAAGAATATCAAAAACAAAACAAACAAAAACTAGAACACTACTTGTATGTCTGCTCTAATTATAACATTGCTATTTAATAAAAAAAAAAAGTTGACAACCCTAATTATACATGACAACTTATTTTTACGTCGAAGTCTTAATAATTAACACGAGACAACTTTGTAAGGCACTACTAAGGTCTTGGAAGACAATTGACACACGTAGCTGTGCCTCAATCAATCCTAAATTCCAGTAATATGGCTTCATGTTGTTACGCCATAACTATCAATAGAGACCACCTATAAACTAGTTAATTATCGCCAATAGCGAATAAACTCGCTGGAAACTAAATAAAAAACCAGTCAAGAGATAACTCCATTTTGAGGGGGCATACTCATATTGGTTTTGCCACATTTTTTTTAAGTTATTCTTTTATTTTAAAATGTTGTTTTTAATCTATTAAATGATATAATATTTATATAATTAAAATTAGTGATCGAAAATTTTACTTTTCCCGAACCATTCATTTATACTATTTTAAGTAAATGAGTAAGTGCTAAACCTTTAATTTTTATAGAACAACATAGGCTCACTAGAAACAGAACTCGTTTAAAACTAAACGGATAATTTTTTGGAATAAATGTTTTTTTTTGGGGTACATAAATACTATAATGTGAGCCGCGTCCTGTTAAAACATCTTCGTAAATTGATCAGTAAATCCAGTTATAGTGACGAGAAGATAACAAAATGTGGTTGGTCAACACACCTAACAACCTACCTAACCGCCTAAAACAAAGATGGGTTTCGTTCGGTTTCGTTACTAATATACTAAATTAGTTTATTTGGAATAGCTAGCAATAATGATAGCCACGATAGCCGAGTGGTTGGGTGGTCGAACCGCGTAGTTGAGTTCGATCGATTACGAATTATATAAATGCCTCAGACGCGACAGGCTCACCACCTGTGACGTAACTCCCAAAAAAATAGCTAATTGACTCAGGCGTTACTTTGCGGAAATTCATTGTAAAGTTGTTATTTAATAAATTATTATTCGCTTGAGGATGCCTTGTTTTGAGGCGAAACACGTGTCGCGTTTTCGGTGGTGGTGTGTGTTACCTGGCTTGAGTGTAGTGGTGGTGGTGCATACAGTGGAATTGGTGCACGCATCTGTGGGAGGGAGGGTGGTGCTCTTCTTCTCTTCGGACCAGGTAGCATATACCTTTTTATATTTTCATGCGGAGGGTTGCGAAGTAATTTTTTAAATAACAACTTCCCAAAAAAATGTCTTAAAAGTCTTCGCTAGAAGGTGGGTCGAAAGGACTTAATTGTCTAGACCTACGACTACTCCTGGGAATGGCGTGAAGACATATTTTTTTAAATCGACAATAATGCTGCTGCTCTTGCCATAATCTTTACTAGTATTGATTGATTTGAATGTGAATCTAAAGGGGTCTAAGTATTTGTTACGCTGTAGTGCATAGTCTTGCGTCGTATTATAGGGAACGGCAGACAATACTCGTACGTGTCACGTTGTAAACTAGCTCACCGAGACATATATGGACCTACTATTCATGCAACGTTATGCCAATAATTGCCATTATTACACAAACTGAGAGAGTGTAATGTTACGAACGCAAAAAGTCACCAGTGATGTGTGCTATTAACCGTGTGAACGCCACGATAGCCGAGAGGTTGGGTGATCGGAATTCGAGTCGAAAGAACCGAGTTCGAGCCCCAGATGGCATTATTCATACATTTTCTGCTATACTCAATTGTGTAGGAACCAACAGTCCTCTAAGCACGCTGTGCCGTGAAACAACTTCTGGTTACGGGTTAAATGGATTGGCGACCATAATACGTTTGTTACTCTCATCTTAGAGGTGGCCGGCACCATTTTGCTTATTTGTTATGTTCTTTTCCGAGTTGGCTATCCCCGCCATTTGTATTGCCATTAAAGACGAGAAGAAAAAGGTGATATTCATATGACGATACCAAAGGGCTCCCATTTATTTGACCTAAATATTTAGTATGTGTGCATAATTTACAATAAAATAACTGATTATCCACGAGAAAGAGTTTTATCACTTCCTTATCCAAGCTTAAGTAATACTGATAAGCAATACAATTTATCGGCAATATACCACATTGATAGTTACTAATAATTCTCGGAAAATTTAAAATATATGGATGAAGTAAAAGTACTAATTGTACATTCTATTGTGGATGCAATGAAGTTAAATAAACACATAAAAATCTCTGAAGAGGTGAATCGTATTTTATTATTTTTTGTCTAGACTCAAAATATAATATAGTATATGAATATAATAGTCAAAAATCGATTGCAATTTTGAAATAATTTACCGCGAATCTGCATTTTTTAAGGCAATTTGACGACAGACAAGTTGGGCTTATATATTCTTTGACAACACACTTATATTATTCCATCACTGGCAGTTTCAGCATTTGCACGTAAATAATGTTCGTATTTCTGAAAAGGTTTGTTTCTTGTTTAATGTTTTAGAACAATTTTATGTATAATATTTTTTAGGTTTTGTTTCGCATAGTTATATGGTCCTGCCATATAACAATACTTATTCCATCACTCACACTAGAAAAATTATATACGTATTACATACATATCTATGAAAGTACTCATACAACGCCATAAACATAGAAAACATGTGTAAATTTTCTTATAAATATATTTATGCGCGAGGTATTCGAATTTGAGACCACCACCGTACCGTGGCGCCGTTCTGTTCTTACCATATATGTATAATATTATATACGATATTAATATTCTTATAACTTGAAGTGTTCTCTCTGAATATTGGCAACATCTTAGGGTATAAACAGGCTATATTCTATATCTAATGATTTACTTTATTCCACATTTCCCATCATAACCTAAAAACGTATAATTTAATAGTATACAGACCGAAATCCTAAAATAGATACAACGATTCAGTAAAATAAATATTTCTTGAAGCAATAGCTTAAATACCAACTTAACAATCTATATAGTACGATATAGTCAGCTTGTTCCTAATCTAATCGTTGGTTATCTTCTTATCAAACTTTATCAGCGGACGCAGTACACCGCAGTGATGTCACTGCCCAAAACACAGGATTCAGCGATACGGCAGAAAAATATAACGTAAAATTGCTCATTTAATTAATAAGGAGAAGCTTAGCATGTTATTCATATCATATCATCTATATAAACGCCAAACACAATGATATATCTACATAAGTGCGGGAAGCCCGGCGGGGGTAAGGTTTAGCGGCTAAAACGGTCGGACGCGTAAGCACTGAAGTCTGGTTTTGCTCCGCGGATCCGGTTCTGCGATGAGTCACCCGACCTCGTCGCGACCTCTTCGATACCATCCTCACGTCCTCCGCTCTACGATGTGTTTTGGAGCGATTCAATAACCTCAAAATCTGTCCCCAAACGCCTATAAGAAACACGCAGCAGTAATGGAGTAGTACTAAAAGAATACTCGTAGATATTAAAATGGCAATTTAATTTGTGAGCAAAGTTAATAATATAATACGCGACATTTATATTATAAGTTTAAGTATAAATGTATCTCTGAAAAGATACATACAATCACACCCCTTTCCCGTAGAGGTAGGCAGAGACCAGTTCTTTCCACTTGCTACGATCCTTACATACTTGTTTCATACTTTGTTGTTGAAAAGATATAAAGTATAATTATTGGTACGTAGACAATCCATTATAAATTATATTTCTAATAATAATTTAATTCTTCAAGGCTATATAGTTATAAATAAATATTACAATTAATATATGAGTAGTAATCGTTACGTAACGACTATACAAGAGTAAATAGTTCGTATGTTTATAAATCAAACAATAATCACTTAAACATCATCCTACGTAACAGAAACTTTTGGTTTTACGTACTAGATTTAAGTAATGGATTATTATCATAAGCTTTGTATAGACGACTAAGACATCAACAAAGGATAAACACAACCAATTTAAATTTTCATTATTTAAAAATATTTCAGTGATTTTGAGATTAATTCCTTAAAAACCACGTAATGATTATCAGTACGTTTTATTCATAAACATCCAAACATCGTTTTATTTATCAGTTCTCTTGTATACTTCATTACAACAGAAGCAGTTAATTGTTAATGATTCAGATGGTAATTTTTTCTCTGCTTAGAAATCTCAACGCTTATACTCATTTATGTCACCAAAGTATTATATTAAGTATTATTACTAATGTAGTTATTCTATTTAGAAGGTAAATCCAGTATAATTATTATAATATTGCCTTTAATACAATTAAAATATACTGTATATAGTGTCACGATAGCCGAGTGGTGGTTCCACCCATGGTTGGAATTTCGAGACAAGAGACCCGTGTTCGATCCCCAGGTGGCAGGCACGTAACCTTTTGGGTTTTTCAAAACTTATCTACGAATTATATCGTTAACTTGGATATAAAGACAGCGAAGGGCTCACCACCTGTCACGTTGTCCCGAAAAATGTCTTCGGTGGAAGGTGGGTCAAAGGGACTTAATTGTCTAGACTAGACCTCTATCTACCCCTGTATTGGGAATTGCGTGAAGACATTTATTTATTTTATTTATTTAAAATATACTATTTAAGCTCTCTTTCATAGACTGCACTGCTTCTATATTATATCTCTGTTTAGCTTGATGGTTGACTGAGTTTATGCTGCTATCGGATGAGAAATGTGGCAGGTGTACTTAGGACTTAGGACCGTTCAATGTAATAATCATTGGAGGAGACCTATATTATTATATTAGCTGTGGACTTGACAGACCGTATAAAGAAAAAAGGAGGCATTTTCACACGTGAAAAAAAGATAAAATGCCTCCTTTTTCCGAGTAAAGAATGTTATGCAGCTATATCATAGCTGCTTAACATTCTTTACTAACTTTCCAATCTACTCTAGGAATTGGCTGAGAATCATCAACCAAATGATTGAGGCATAACCATAAATAGATAAACAGATAATCTTCTTTACATACAAAGGTGCACAGTTAGCTCTTTTATTTCCACAAACCAATAAAAATAAGTTTAGACTATAAACACATGAATGCTTATTGTGGAAATAGTTAATAAAGGAAGCTACCTACGTTTTGGGTGTGAAAATATTCAAGCGACAAAAGAAACATTCTCATGCTCGTTTTAAATTTCTTAGTACTAGAATGACGTGGATTAAATCTGGTTTAGTCAATTATAATTTTAAATACCAATTCATTTGCGCGGTGTTTGAGGTAAACATCGTGAGAGAAACCTGCAGATGTAGACCCATGGAATGAATTACTAGAATTCACTCGAGCTGTAGTTATTTTTTTTAAAGATTTTAAAATCTGAATGCATAAACAATTAAGCAACAAGCAAAATAGTGTACCTATTTTTGCACAGAGCAAAATGCATAGGAAAATAATAATAATAAGTAAAAGAATGGTGGATTTTTTTAGCTCACTTCTAATTCCGGAAATGTTTCTTCTATTTCTATTAATTGTAATAAACAACGTAATACAGTTAGTAGGTATTAAAACGCCATTATTACTAATCCATTCATAGCTCACCACGAGAAAATTGGAGGTACAGAAGGTGCATTATCATTGGTCGTGACGCTCATTAATATGGAATCCGTAATGTACGCTGAAAGTGCTCGTGGGCGTGGAGCTATAGTCACGCAAACAGATACAGTTTAGTGTACAGATACACGCGAAAGGCGTTTCTGGAAGATTAATTCGTATATATTTAAAAATGTTCATCACACATTCTACTATCGGAAATGATAAAATGTGGAAAAAACTTAATGTACACGTATATAAAAAAAGTAACTTCACGCCAGTCCCAATAGTAAACAGAGGTCTAGACAATTAAGTCCTTTCGACCCACCTTCCACCTATTCTATAATTTCTTCAATTCTTTCCACGTATCTAAACCACACAAGCATTCCATTGTCAATCGTGGGTCACAAAATAGCTTTCAAATAACTCTCGTACCCTATTACTTTGAGTTATAGTAAAGATCATAAAAAAATTTATTTAACACTAATAAAAATATAATCAATATTTTCACTCGTATAAAGCTATTCTAGTTAGCTGCAGGTAGACCTTTACAAATTGTAGATGATAACTATTAAGCGGGATTTTTAATAACCTCATAAAAATGCAGAACATAACGTCGAATGCAATTAAATTGACCAGGGTAGTCCAGCAAAGCGGTTTGCTCCATAGGCTTGACATTTAATGCAGGATATAATATACACGGGGTATTTTTAATTCATCAAGTCGAATTTGAATGTGGGGAGGATGTAACGGCCGACAGCTGCGTGGACGCAACCCGCCGCGCCATATGTAGCACGTCGACAACGTTACACCCAATACCCTGGAGCTTCGAATGAACTTTATAATGAAAATAATTTTTCATGTACGCGCGTGGCGAATACAGAAAAGGAAAAGAAACATATATGTTTACATGCAGGTAACTGTTATTGTAAAAACTACTTTAGCAACACCAATAATAATAAATAAAATGAATTAAGCCGTAACAAGAGAAATGGATTTTAAAAAAATCAACGAATGCTAAAGTGTTGTCGCTCTTCAGATAATGAATCTTCCTCTTTTTCTGAAGGTTACTTCTACGGCGTTTGAACTACAAACATGTTTTTGTGCTTGCTGGCGCGTGCGCATAACGTATGTTGCGGACACACTACACTACCTTAAAAATAATAACTTAAAGAGACATTATAATACTAATATCTCCATTAAAAAGAAAATACATACTCGTATGTCAGCATTCACCAGCTTATTTCAGCATGTTTGTGTTTGTTTCGTTTTCAGGGCTAAACGGATTTTGATAAAATATATTTAAAACAAGCTATATACACAGTCAGGTCAATCAAACGATACAATGAAGACTCTAGTGTAGATGACAGGTCAAGAAGTGGTCGCCCTCGGTCTGTTAGGACTCCAGCAGTGATAAAAGCTGTGAAGGCTCGAATTCAAAGAAATCCCAAACTGTTAGCAGAAACTGTTGGCCCTTCAGATGGGGTTAAGCAGAACCACGGTGAAAAGGGTGTTAAATGAAGACTTAGGGCTTCGGGCATATCAAAGAAAAACAGGACATTGTTTGAATGCTTCTCTAATGCACCTGAGACTGAAGAGATGCCGCGCTTTGTTTAAGCGGTACGCGGGAAAAAAGTATCGGGAAATTCTTTTTTCAGATGAAAAACTTTTTACCGTATAAGAGAGCTACAACAAACAAAATTATAAGGTGTACACGCACACAGTAGTGAAGAAGCGAGCAACCGTATTCCGAGCGTCCAACGAGGTCATTTTCCATCCTCGCTCATGGTATGGTTGGGAGTTTCTTATTTGGGCTTAATAGAGGTACATTTTTGCGAGAAAGGTGTAAAAACGAATGCAGTTGTGTATCAAAATACAGTCCTGACGAACCTTGTGGAACCTGTTTCTCATACCATGTTCAATAACAGGCACTGGGTATTCCAACAAGATTCGGCGCCAGCTCATAGAGCGAAGAGCACACAAGACTGGCTGGCCGCCGTTAAATCGACTTCATCAGGCACGAAGACTGGCTCTCCTCCAGTCCAGATTTGAATCCTTTAGATTACAAGATATGGCAACACTTGGAGGAAAAGGCGTGCTCAAAGCCTCATCCCAATTTGGAGTCACTCAAGACATCCTTGATTAAGGCAGTCGCCGATATTGACATGGACCTCGTTCGTGCTACGATATAGACGACTGGCCGCGCAGATTGAAGGCCTGTATTCAAAACCACGGAGGTCATTTTGAATAAATTTTAGTGTCATAAGAATCTATGTTTTGTTAAGTTCATTTTGGTATATAAATAGTTACATAATGAATAAACTTGTTTTAATTATTTTAGGTTAAACATGTGACAGAATTTATGACCTGACTAGGTAGTATCCCTTTAAGACATTACTACTATGCTTGACATTCTAAAAATGTATGAAAATATAAAAAAAATGTAATTAGCCGAGCGTTTACAATTAAATTTTATAATGTTAATGTAATTAATTATAAGTTCGGCTCGAAGCCCAGACGCCGGTGCGTTTGCTGCATACGCGGGCGACCCAGGTACGAACACCGAACCGCGTAGAACAGCGTAGCGAATCTCTGTCTTGGCCCAGCAATGGGCATTAACAGATTCCTACTTTACATCTTTATTTCTTTGAGGTAGACAGAGGCCCGTACAACTATTTAAGTCCTTCCGACCTGCCTTTCACCAATGCTTATTTTTGGAATCACCTACTTTACATAAGATGATTAAATAAATTAAATGAACAAATGAAAGAAATGATAAATAAAAATAACTCTACAATTACAAACACAGAGATTCGGATCATATAAATTAATCTGACATTATCCAGAGCTTAAGTGGGTTGTTATCGAGCAAGGTGGAAGTGGATAATTGGTGAACTACATCCCTTACTTTTTTATTCAACCGGGGAACAAACTAAAGAGCGCGTGCGCAGTCCCCTTCTTAACAACGCATGAGCGAATCCGGCCTACGGTCTTTTTCAATTAAACGCACCTGTCGTTATGTTTGAAAAAATTTAATAAAAAATGTGATGTTTCTTCTCCGCTAGAGGAACCTCACTATGAAACGGTGGTAGATTAAAAAATAGACAAACGAATGTATATTTTTATTTAAAAAAAAATAATGAATGCAAATGAATGATGATTAAAATGAAATGGTGATGGAAATTCGAGTCAAGAGATCCGAGTTTGATACCCAGGAGGTGGGCTCGTGACCAGCGAATTTTTTCAAAACTTATGTACGATTTACATTGTTGGTTAAACAGTGGGTTGGGACATAAAGACGTCGATATGATTACCACCTGTAAAGCTACTCCAAAATAAGCTCCGCTGAAATGTTGGTCGAAAGTACTAAATTGTCTAGACCTCTGGCTAAGCCAGTAGAGAATGCGTGATATACAATAGAGGGTTTATTTTTCGTTTCCTAACCATATTCCGTTATTTCTATAGATGAAATCAGTATAAATCATATAACGAAGACGTTCGAATCTCCATCTAATCTTATGGGTAAAAACAACTAAGTATTAATTACTATAAAAAGGCTGTTAAAAAGAAACTAGAAAGTATGTTATATTGCCGGTTCTTCTTTGGGGAACTTATTTTCGCGAACCGGTATAGACGCCGACGAACTGAGTGGCGACGAGTGGTATAAATATAAAAAATATCTTCGACTTTGAATTTTCAAAAAAGTCACGATAGCCGAGTGGTTAGGTGATCGGAATTTCGAGTCAAGCGACCCGATTTCGATGCCCACGTGGCAGGCACGTACCAATAGGTTTTTCAAAAAAATAAACTTATGTAAGAATTGTATCATTCTGCTTGGACATAAAGACGGCGACGGGCTCACCACCTGTCACGTTGTCCCGAAAATATCTTCGGAGGAAGGTGGGTCGAAGGGACTTAATTGTCTAGACTAGACCTCTGTCTACCCCTGTTGGGAGTTGCGCGAAGATATATTTATTATTATATTTTTTATATTTATTATACTTTGAATTTTAATTCGATAAATTTAATTTCATAAGTCATATTGCATCAACCGGTACCATTGCGCCGTGAAGTTAAATCGATAACTAGGGCCACCGCAGGAACGTCTAACATCATATAGTTGTTTTTAACACTTGTAATACTTGACACATCTGACCACAGACGCTGTTACCTGTCACATCTAATGCATGTACTGGAATCACAGATGTTGATATGCCTCTGGGTTGGCACTTAGCTAACCTTAATTTCGCATGTTTTATATGTTATAATAGTATACATTGTTGGCGTTTTTTAAATAAATAAATATTATTATAGTATCAGCATTGTTACTTCAGAGCCATCGTAACCTAGTCTTCAGGACGCTTGCATTGAACGAAAGTGAACCAGGTTCATTCCCGGGCTGGTACCACTAAATTTATTAAAATAAATTTTAAATGCAAATTTTTCATTAGCTCGGCGGTAAAAGAATACATTTTCAACAAAGACATCCCGTAATAAATGAATTAAAATGAAAATAAATGATATAAATTGTGCACAAGTTAGAAAAAAACAATAATAGGTGCCTTGGGGATCAAGTTCGGTTCTCTCTTGACTCAAATTTCGTCGTGACTTATCGAATATATGTAATTATATAATATACATACAATATAATAGATGCAACTAAAAGATGAAATATAAAATATTACTTCGAGTACATGTAATGTGTACAATCACGCATGGCTGCAAGTTATTTAAGAAAAGGAGTTGGATTAAACAACAATATTATAGTGTAAGGACAAATGATAGATGCACGATTTTAACTAAGATTCAAATTCGAAACATATTTAAACTATGACCGATACAAAATTTACAAAATTTCGAAACAGCATTGCAACTCGTCCTACTCTGTCTCGTCGTTGATTTGGCCGTGAACATCGATTTCACAGTGATAAATGCGAGAGTTAAATGTTGCCACCTTTTACTTTCGTTGCCTAACTGTTATTGGGTAGAAATTCTGATTGAAATAACGAATATAGAATAAGAAATGTCTGGTTATAAAACATTAACAAAAAGTTAAAACGTATTATAAAATAAAAATTTTATAATACGTTTTAACTTTTTCATTTCATACGTTTTAACTTTTTCATCATTTTTGAGCACATGTTATCTGAACATAGTTTTATTATTACCATCTCTTCTTCCGATTCTTACTCACTTGTTTAACTATTCGTTGTCATCCTGCTCATTCCCATCAATCTGGAAACAAGCATACATTATTCCTCTTCCTAAAAAAACTTCTCCTTCCATGCTTTCCCATTTTCGACCCATTTCGATCTGACCTTTTCTTGCCAAAGCTCTTGAGCATGTAGTCCACACCCAGCTATCTCTTTTCTATTATCTAACTCACTACTAAATCCTTTTCAATCCGGTTTTCGGCCCGGTCACAGCACCGTCACAGCTTTAATAAAAATCACTGACGACATTAGATGGGCAATGGAAAATAAAAAACTTACTTTGCTGGTGTTGCTCGACTTCAGCAACGCATTCTCTACAGTTGATTTTGATATTCTCTTGGCAATTCTTAAATCTATTAACATTTCTTCTACTGCTATAAAGTGGTTTGATTCTTATCTTCGGGGTCGCTCGCAGCGTGTTCGCATTGACGATTCTTTCTCTGATTCTTGTGAACTAGTTGCTGGCGTGCCTCAGGGTGGCGTTCTTTCTCCTCTTCTGTTCTCGGTTTTTATTAACTCGGTTACTTCTGTCATTTCTTCCAACTTCCATCTTTACGCAGACGACTGGCAGCTTTATCATCATTTTCCCCCTGCACAAACTGATCTTGCAGTCTCGTTAATGAATAAAGACATTAATCAGATACTCAATTGGTCTAAATCTTTCGGGCTTGAAATCAATGCCAGAAAATCGCAGGCTATAATCATAGGAAACAGACATGGGCGTAATTTGTTGGATTTCACTTCGAGGTCACCAGTAAAATTAGACAACACTGTTATACCCTATACTGATACGGTGAAGGATCTTGGGGTAATTATCGACTCTAACCTGACGTGGAATGCTCATGTTAATGAAGTAAGTCGCAAAGTTCACTTTTCTTTTCATTCGCTGAGGTGCCTTCAAGGTTTTTTGCCCTTAAGAACTAAGATCTTCCTAGCCCAGACTTTAATCCAGCCTATCATATATTACGCTGATGCCTGCTACTTGGATGCTACAGAGGAGCTTCTGAATAAGCTAGAGCGCCTGCAAAATCTTTGCATTCGTTTTGTTTTCGGAATACGCAAGTATGACCATGTTTCACATCTTCGTGAAGATCTCAACTGGCTCCCAATTCGTTTTCGTAGGAACACTAGGATTTTATGTCTACTGTTTAATATTTTGCGCCTCTCATCATCCCCGTCCTACCTTCGCGAGCGATTCTCCTTCGCTCGTCCATCCCATGTCCCCTGCAGAACCCATCTACAAACCCTTCTTAAATTTCCTCCTCATAAGAGCGCGTCATATTCATCCTCCTTTTCTGTTCATGCAGTAAAATTGTGGAATGCTCTTCCGCAAAATATTCGCGATTGCAAAACCATTTCTCTATTCAAGAGAAGAGTCAAAGAACATTATATGTCATTGATACTCTAACTTATTATTGTATTTTATATGCATATGTATTTATCTTATTATTATTTTTGTCTGTAGGTATTTGTATGCATTTTATTTGTATATATTATATATGTATGTTTATATATGTATGTATGAATATGGTGTATGTGTATGTGTATGTTTGTATATATGTAGATGTACACGCGAAATCTACCTTTACTTTTACCCACATTCCAGTCACAGGTCTGCTGGAAGAAATTTCTTAAGAAATAAGCAGTGCCTTTGTACAAACGTTTTTCTTTTATTACATTTCTTCTTTTTTATTTTTGTGTGTACATAAATTAATAAATAAATAAAAATTGAGAATAACTAGCTAGCTTTTGTTTTAAAATAAAAAGATTTTTTGCACGACTAACGCATGGCAATTGATTTTTATTATTATTATTTTTGTATTTAAATAGCTACGTATGTCACAACATACCAATACCAGTGATACTTTAAATATATACTCATATATGCATTACTCTCTGGTTGATTCTTATTTAATACATATTACCGATATATTTCTAACGTATTTACAGTACAGTATATTTATGGCGTCAATATTTTTTCTGCGAAGCTTTGGAGCTTTATGTAAATAATATTAGTTATGTAAAATATGAAACATTTAGTAATCAGTGATTACGGCGTCACATTATAAGAGCCACATAATATTATATAGATGTTACAAAATTATGTTTCGAATCATTATGTAAAAAAATAAAAAAAATAAAAATATCTTCACGCACTTCCCAATACAGGGGTAGACAGAGGTCGAGTCTAGACAATTAAGTCCCTTCGAATAAAACTTCAAATAAAAATACCTTCCACCGAAGATATTTTTAGGACAACGTGACAAGTGGTGAGCCCGTCGCCGTCTTTATGTCCAAGCCAACGATATTCGTACATAAGTTTTTGAAAAACCCATTGGTACGAGCCTACCAACTGGGGATCAAACTCGGGTCTATTGACTCGAAATTCCGACCACCTAACTACTCGGCTATCGTGACTCTAAATCATTATGTATGATCTGAATCATTATGTATATACTGATTTCAAATTTTTGATCTAAATTTCGAATTTGACTTCTGCACAAGCCAAGGCTGTTGTAACTGTATATTTAAAGGTGAAAATGTATTGAACTCTGACATTATACAATATATCAATCTATCCACTTTTCGAGTATGGCGCGGTTATAAACGCACGCTGAATTTAGTGAAACAGTTATAAATAATATCCGAATTAAAACAAAGTATAGCTTTGGTTTCGATTAAAAAAAATTACACAGCTCCTGTGGGAGAGACATTACTGAGCGGAATGCGGTTTGTTTAATTCCAGAGGGGAACATAGCTTACTATTTACCCTGAGAACTTGGAGGATTCCGTAGGAAGTAAAGAATTAATGCGCAGACTTAGAAGCGAGCAGAAACTTGTTATTTCACAAATCAATCGCTTCCGACATTGGAACATCACGAATGATGCGGAACTGAAGCACCGAATTTATAACGCAATAGAGATTATGCAATGCAACTAAAAATAAAATTTTATGTCACAGCTTTTCTAGAAAACTATTTCGAATGAATGCAGATAAAAATATAATGAACGCGAATAAAGTAGAAACTTTAAGATAGCAATAATTTATATCTAATGGAGACAAAACAATAGCAAAGGAAACCTTTAAAAACATTCGTAATATTCTGTACGTTTTACTTTCATGATTTAGTTTTATGACCGCTTAGCAATGACAGATTATCTACACGAAAGCAAAAAGAAAATATATCAGTCTACGCTCCTGCGATATTCTCACACTTAATGCAATAATATAATTGCTTACTATCACGAGATTGTTGCCTAAACCACTAGAGCACTAAATAAAAAAATAACAAGTTAGGAAATGTTGTCTATGGTGTTATACACTCTCGAAAAGATCATATAACTCAATACATATTACAATTTAATACATAGATACATAGCCGGTAAAAGTCTGCAGGAGATAGGCCTCTCCCGTAAGGAAGGAATGGACATAATCGCCACACTTGACATGCAGATTGGCGAGAGCAGTATCAGTACGCAGTACAGTACGCACCTTGAACGGTGCTGCAATGCATCGATCTACTGAACTTTAGCCTGGTATTTATCAAGATGGTCATCCCGCCAGGTATCGGTAGCCATCATTATATTTCAGGCTTTTCCATCGCTAATCGCTTCTAATGACACCCACGGGAAGAAAGTTTTAGAGCTCATTGAATATTATATCGTCTATATAAAAGTAGTTAATGCTGATAAAAAGATAAATAACATTGTTACAGTATATTAAAAAATATCTACAGACAGAGGCCTAGACAATTAAGTCCTTTCGACCCACCTACCACCAAAGATATTTTTAGGACAACCTGACAGGTGGTGGTCCAAAAAAACTATATAAATCGTACATCCGTTTTTGAAAAACCCCATTGGTACGAGGCTTCAGGATCGAACTCGGGTCTTTTGACTCGATATTCCGAACGCCCAACCACACGGCTTTCGTGAATATTAGTATTAACTATTATCTAATCTGTGATGCAGGTGAGTTAAACGTCATCTGTAGAACACGTTATGATTATGTAAGTGTGATAGGCAAGTTTTGAGCACAAAGATCAAAATGTCAAAACAAAGATGAAACAAATTAGGAAATGACTTCCTAGTCATTAGAAGTGAGTTTTACAATACTGCTGGGCATTAAAAAATACAAGTAGTATTCGACGATCACGTGGAGGAGTGGTAGTGGTGGGTACATCGGGGTTTCCGTGGTATCTGTGAATTCCCGAACGGGTCGATGAAAAATTGCACTTTTTTAAAATTTTCTCGGAGATAAGTGTTTGCGATACCTTCGTTGTTTTCGATTCCACAACAAAATTACTGATACTACTGTATGTGAAGTTGTCCCTACCTATGTTCGTATAATTACTCTTTGTAACATCGGCTTAAATTAATTATTTTAACCTTTATTGCAGCGTGTAGAGTCTGCGAGATACTGCGATACTGCGATCGCCAATCCGCTTGCCAAGCGTGGCGATTATGGCTAATCCTCTTTAAGAAAGGGGCTTATGTCGTACAGTGGACTTTAACAGGCCGTTAAGCAAGTGTAGACAGG
The DNA here is from genome assembly GCA_029286605.1 of Sericinus montela. Classification (NCBI taxonomy): domain Eukaryota; kingdom Metazoa; phylum Arthropoda; class Insecta; order Lepidoptera; family Papilionidae; genus Sericinus; species Sericinus montela. The sequence goes on along the minus strand of JAGSMR010000062.1, from coordinate 1,782,685 downwards.
AATAGCTTAATGTATTTCCGCTAATGATATTTCTCCATTTCAGGACAGTTACATTTAATAGAATCCGTCGCCAGAGTCGCGGCAAATTATAAGGCAAGGCTTTTTACCTTAGTCGCTTTTATAATATCAACAGAAATAGATGAGCAGATTCTAACATCGCTAACAGTATGTATGCAACACTACAATGATTAGTACCCATCTTAATACTAAATATCCATACTCAGATATTTACAGGGTATGAGCATGTCACCTACGGAACGAATTCCGATCTCCCAACCACTTGGCTATCGTACTTTCTAACGCCAATACATGATTATAAGGGCTTTATGCTATTATATCTATCTGACCGGAATAAAATAGTGTTTAACTGTTATTTGACACTGATACAGACGACGTCTAAACAGAGAAGGAGCTTCTAACTTTAAAATCTATTTTAGAAATAAAGAAACACTCTTACGTTGAATTCTCGTATAGCGAAATCCAGAAACGTACATTGATCTATTAGCGTCAGAAAGTCAATTAATCTCTTTAAAATAAAACGGCGTGAAGACTTTCGCAGTTAAAAAAAATAGAAACCAATGTTTTTGCATAATAGTCACGTTAATTATCACGCTCAATTAGCCTTTAGAAAAGTATATTAAAACATCTACAGCCAATGAACACGACACATGTTTCCAAACAGATGCTACAATGATTTCCATTTAACATACTCATGATGTACCGCACTGGGTCTGTCCAGTCCATGACAGTCGGCGACCGGGGGCCCGATCTGACAGATTGCGTGTCACTTTCCCCCGAACGGCGCTTGCGCAAGTTTCTGTTTCAAAGGCGCGCATGCGCTCTCTCCCGCGGAATGCCTGCTCGCTATAGGACCACCGTTTATTACGCAATTCAATCTGAACAAGCCCTAACCATATATTATTGGATAAATAAGTATTAGCAGGAGTTAAAAAAAACCGCAAATGCGAGAGCTTTTTATTTTCCATCTTTTTTAAATTCACAAGCTCCGTTAAATATTTTACCTCGTGTAATTATCACAGCGCAATTAATTTCATGACGTCACATATAGTAAAAATGTTTTAGGTTAGGGCTAAAAAAAACTAAATCACATTGTATACACACAAGAAAAGTTACCATTTAATGAGGTAGGTATATAAAAAAAAACGTAAATATTTATGAATGAAAAGATAAATCTGACAAATTGTAGAAAAACTTAACTCCCTGCTAATTGGCACTGTATTTAACAAATGCATTATAATTAAAAAAACACTCATTTGTAATCTAGATTTCGAAGAGTAGAAACAACCAATTAAGATCATACTACAAGTTTTCTGTAATCTAGCATTTAGAGTGATGAGGTGTTGATGGTAATAAATAACAAAAACTTTTCATTTCATGCAAAGCCACAAACTGTTTAAATTGCTAGTTGCATTCTAAATAATATAGCAGACAACTAGAATGACATGGAACAATCTAGAAAGGCATGGTTCTTAACAAACCATAAACATTGCCTGAGTTTATAGCAATGCTTCGAGATCACTACTAGCAGTAGACTATAAAAATTTGGGTTACATTGCCACAATTTTAGTATAAACAGCTTTTAATTTTAAAGGCAAAATCCTCACAAAATTAAATTATTGTCTATCACGTAACTTTTAGAAGATAATATATGGAAATGTTTCATGGAATTTGAAGTGATAGACCTCCTTCTCTGCTTAGTAGTCATCTGGGTTATTACCACTCTCTTAAAATAAAACGAAAATGTGTAGTATTCACATAAATACAAGAAATCATTACCACTCTCTTATTGTATGTTTCCCACCAGATAGCTGTTATAACAACTGTTGTGTTTTAGCTTTAAGGCAACAAACTTACTTACTTACTTACTTTAATAAATTAATATAAGTAAAGAATAAGAAATCTAATGTATTTATGGACTATGACATAATCCATATGAGTACCTTCTCTATAATTAGAGTGACTTCTCTATAATTTTCTCTTCAAATGTTTTGTAGGTGCTATGGGTGGCAAAAGTAACTTACCATGAAGTGGCCATAAACTATTCCTCAATTTGGACCAATTTACAATTAAATGCAAAATATTATTTGAATTGATTAAGCAGTTCCGGAATACACTATAACAAGGGATCTTTATGACATTATAGCTAAACCAGGCCCCATGAGCCACTGTTGCAGAGTATATATAGAAAGCCTAATTTTTACTTTTGACTTTGATTGTTCTCATTTAAAACTAAATTGAGAGAAAAATCACCTTACAGTTTTTTTGGAGGTGAAGTTGCCCATATTTTTATTTCCATGTATACCACATTCTACACATCCTCAGATATCATTGCACTAAATTGCTCATAGGAAAAAACTTTAGTTCATTGCCACATTAAATTTTACTTTTACTTTCAAGATATATCCCCATTAAAAATATTATTAACACAATATATTCTTTTAACTTAAACTAGAAAAATTGACATTGACTTACAGACACAATATGCCACTTTCTCAGGTTTGTTCCAAATATTAAAACATTAAGTTAGTTGTATCTTGGCAACATTTCAAGTTCAAGCAATTTTGATTACAAAATAGTTGAGAATGAACATAATTTTCTTAATTTGATAATAATAACTGTTTTAAACAGAAAGGCATAAGTAGTAAACATAGGTGAACAAATCTGTCTAACCCCATTGCAAGATGGAAACAGGATTTATTCTATCAATAAGCATAAGAAGCTCATGAATACAAATTAAATCAATACTCAACTGTACTGTACTCCTTTCCATTTTACCAGTCCCTAGTCATTTTAATATTACTTTTTTTGACGACATCCATGAATGAGTGGTGTACACAACAGTTTTAAAGGTGTTACACGCTCTGAGGTCCTGCGATCGATTTACAGTCGAGTCAATGTAGAAAACACTTTTTCTACATTTTCTCTGGTCTAGGTGTTCGTTGTACTATTGTTGTTTCTGATGCTATATTATAAGTGCTTACGTGCAGATCAGAACAACATATGTGATTTTTTCCCTATCTATGTATGAATATATTTTTTATGAGAGAAGGAATTTATTTTTATGAAATAAGATAATTTTAAGGGATAACCAATGTCTGTGAATACTCACAACACCAGAAGGGCTTAAAAAATCAAATGAAATGGATGGGATTCAAACTTATAACCTTTCATATACAGATGGATCAAGTTGCCTACAAGCAAAATAACATGCTCAGGGGTAAGAGCACCACATACAATAATAAAAAGCACAGCATAGCTTACATGCTTTGCAAGGCTGTGGTCCTGCTATATTTGTGATGGCCACATATAACAACTTGCTGGGCACTACAACAAATAATTGGTAAAATATTTCTCACTGACTTCAATGTTAGGTATGAGGTCTGATAACTCTCACACTGTCCACTAGACCTAAATCCAAGAGGAGTCTTGATGGTGTTGTGATGTTATTTATCCAATTGGGGATAGTGAGGAATTATTCTATCTTTTATTTTATAGGAATATGATGAATAATTTGTTTACTAAATAGCTGCTTAGATCCTCAATCCCATAAATTTACAAGCATAACTTCAAACAAAAAAGCATACAGATGTATTACATTTCACCTGGGACCAGATATTTGATTAAACCATGTTCCTTAAAATAATATTTAGAAATAGTTACTTTAAGCACATAAAAATGTATAAGAAACAATTATTATTTATGTGTATATTTATGAACATTTTATTAAATGCATAATTAATTTTATCATTCATATTAAAAAATTGTAATATTAACAGTTGAGTCCACTGCAACCAACATTTACTTTTTCAATTTACATTATTCTTTTATAAACCAATATTTGGTTATGTGATAAATCTATAATGTGTTTCTTACTTATAACACTTTTTCTAATAAGATCATTATTGAAAAATATTATATTTATGATATATTTCTTAATAGAAAAAAATTAAATTCCTTTAGGGGAAATACTTTAACATAAGATTGCTATAAAAAAATTATGGAAGATTTTTAGGTAGACAAAGTAAAGTTCTTAGTCCAATATTATAACTTTAATTTTAGTAATGGTATCCCATTTATTTCACACCGTATGAAAAATAAAGCCTTCACATTGGTTGGTAAATTGATATCAAATGTCAGAATGTTTACATTATGAATTTTTCGATAAAATAAAACATAATACTTAAAATTATGTGTATTGATATATAGTATTTATAATATAAAAGTCAAGTAATGGATTATTGTTCTTAAAAACAAAAAGAGTCCACTTTCCGAACATTACTTATCTTTGAATGTTGTAATCTCCTTATGTAGGTAATTATATAATGACTTCCTCAACAACTCCTCGGTTTGGAGGTACGAAATTTTTATAAGTATAGGTAAAAATCAATGAAAAAATATACTCTGAGACTATTTAGAAAAGTAATAAGCAAAAACTGTAGACTGACCTAAATACCAAACAAAATATGTATGAGAAGAATTATAAATAAATTATTAAACTATTAAGCATACCATTTTTATGTCATGGGATCTATAAAACATGAGAGCAGTTTCAAAACATAACAGTTATATTATTTGCCAACACCTCAAAATCTAGGAAGGCAGATTGCGCGTGCCGTGTTGACAGAGTATATGTTGCAAATCTTGCTCATAAACACGTGTAAATCTAATTCTACCTTTATAATCAGCTCGATCTCCGGCACGTCTCCGTTCGCTGTCCCATTTTCGGCAATTTCATCCGACATCGTGATTACGTGAACTTAAAACCCACGAATAATAATATTAAATGCACAATCCACACAACCGTCACTTGGTCAAAACACCGATTGACTGACTGCCATAGAGTACAGTGTTGCCAAGTCTAAACCTGTCCAATTAGCCAAATTTTGACGCAAAGCCCAAATTTTGCCTATTTTTTGTAAAAAGTAGCCCATGATCGAAAAAATAAGAAGTCTAAAAAGGCTATTTTAAAAATAAGTCTTCGCTATTATCAATAATTGACCATAATGAAGGAAAATTTGTTTTATACTTTGTGAGAAAAGAAAAGATCATCATTACATAAAAATAACATTCTGTACATTTTGATGGCTAAAAACTGCAGCTTTTTACCTTATTTTCGTAGTATTTGTTACATATTTTTAGTAGGAACAGGCATATACCATATTATTTACATACTACTTGTAACACTGTTATGCAGGCATTTATTTGGTTTTATTTTTTGTGAATAATAATTACAAATTATTATAAATTAATAATTATAAATTTATTTTTTGTAATTACAAAAATAAAATATAAGTAAATATCTTCACGCAATTCCCAACACAGGAGTAAGCTGAGGTCCAGTCTAGACAATTAAGTCTCTTCAACCCACCTTCCACCGAAGATATTTTCGAGACAACGTGACAGGTGGTGAGCACGTCGCCGACTTTATGTCCAAGCCAACGATATAATTCGTACATAAATTAAACAAAAACACATTGGTAAGAGCCTGCCACCTGGGCATCGAACTCGGGTCTCTTGAATCGAAATTTCCACCACCCCCTTATAAAAATATAATGAATAATAATAATGATAATAGTTTTTTTTTCAAAAATTATGTATAATGGCTAATGTCAAAATAAAATTATTTATTTTAAAATAAAATTAATTATTATTATCAAAAAAAATAAATATATATCGATGGCTTTGACAAAAAGACGGCGACGTGCTCAACACCTGTCACGTTGTCCCAAAAATTTCTTAGGTGGAAGATGATATTGCGAATGGCGTCAAAACATTTTTTTTATTGATTATTGTGATAAGGGGCATCAGGCTTTTAGCCTCAATTTATTGCCGTTATAGTGTTTTGGTTGTTGTTCATCTTTATAAATAGATACGCTAATACTACAACGCATTGAAACATTCCGAAGTTTCATGTATCCGTAAACGGTGTTTACGGATACATTAAACTTCAGAATGTTTACTATATAATACACAAAATAAACGCTCCACTTTAATTGCAGCAGTGTCAGATGGTTATAGGATTGACTGAGTACCCCAGATAAAATCAGTACAAGAAATTTGATGTTCAGCCTAGCTAGACTACATGCTAGCTTAGGTGACTTAAAAAAACTGAGCATGTCGAACTGAACATCTCTCTCATATTACACATTAATTTTGATCCCATCTTTCTTTTTGAGGTTTCACTTCTGCCGTGTATGAATCACACATGCATAAAACCCTCACTTTTTTTTAAATTTCGGTAGAAAGTATCGGTGTTGTCACTTATAAAATCGATAAGATTACAAAAAGAATCGATTACCTTTTTCTCATTCCTACTGATTTATTTGTTTGACATAAGTTGACATTTGGCCAAAAATTTATGAAAGAGGACAAAGTATAAAAATCAACAACGTAGTGGTACTCCTTGTACAACGCTACTTATTGTGTATTATGTTATGTTATTAAAAGAAGTTTTTGTGTACAGTCGAGTATAACGCAATATTTTTAAAATGAGCACAACAGAATCAGAAACAAAGGCATCACAATCAGCAGCTAAAGAAATGAGTTTCGCTGAGAAGCAAGCAGAGCGTATGAAGAGGCTGCGTTCTCTGCACACAGCCAGAAACGAAGCCAGAAGTCACAATCACCAAGAAGTTGTCGCGGAAGAGGCCAGAAATAAACTACCTCCGAATTATGAAGCTAAACGTCGGCAGGCAGAATGGTTATTAGAGGATCAGAAAAAGCGAGAGGAAGCTGCCAGTCAAGGCAAAGAATATGACAGGGTAAAACTATTGAACATATCTGCAACAGAAGCTGAAAGGCTGGAGCGTAAAAAAAAGAAAAAAAATCCCGACCAAGGATTTTCTACCTATGAACAAGCAACAGTTAGACAGTACAATAGGCTTATTAAAAACATGCCTTCGGCAGACTTGGAACAATATGAAAAGCAAAAGCAAAAGTATGGTGATGCATTTTATGGTGGGCCCAATGTAATTATCCATGGCATGCATGAGGACCGAAAAGAAGCTGTGGATAAAATGGTAGATGATCTTGAAGGACAGATTGCCAAGCGTGCAAAATACTCGCGCCGTCGCATACACAATGATGATGCTGATATTGACTACATCAATGAGAGGAATGCTAAGTTTAATAAAAAACTGGAACGGTTTTATGGAGAGCATACAGCTGAAATCAAACAGAATTTGGAAAGAGGAACTGCAATATAAATTCATTAATATTTTCACATTTGTAAATATTACTTTTTACCATGTAAATATCATATTGTCTGTTTAAAGAATGTACTTTTCACTTTTGTATAAATTCTGAAGTTTACATATGATTAATTGCAAATGCTCAAAGTTGACAAATACAAAGTAATCAGTTTTTATATGAATGTCCTGTGAGTCATTGTCTTAGTTTTTAAAGTTCTCTGTAACATTCATTGGAATTGCTCACAGAGGGCCATGTACTAGCCATGTAGAGAGCTGTCAGTATCTACTTACTAATGGTCATTTTATTCCAATAAACATTAGGAACTTCTGCTTAGTTTAGATGGGTTGTTTACTAGTTTCCACTTAGTGCATATTTTGCTTGCATATCTAACTCTTCCAGGTAACTCAGCAGACTGTTAAAAATACTAGTGATCTCGGGTAGCAATCCTCGGCAAGCCAAGAAGTAAACAAGATGTTTATCCCATATGTTGCAACCGTTGGACACTTCAGCAGGTTGTAGCTACCTTCTTGTCCTCATTTAGATGATACTGGCAGTCCTTAGAGGACTGTTAGTATCATCTAAATTAAAAATATTAAATAAATCATGTCCATTTTGGCTAAACAACTGAAAAACTTTGGTAATGCTTTCATAGCCTGTCAACATTCTGAGAGATTCATCCAGGGTATGCTGATGCCTGGTACAGTTATGTATCTAATAAACCCAAAGAAAAAGGAATAACATGCTCTATAATATAAAATACCTTTACAATCCTGTTTTATTCCAGAATAAATTTTCCCCTCTCCTGGCACAATACTTCAGATTCCCACTTATGCTTCAAATTTCTCCCTCAGCCTATGTGTTCATATTTTGTAGTTTTAGAATTTTACTCTGTCCTTTTGCTATACTCTCTTGAATAATATAGTTAGTGAAAATATGTCAAATAGTGTCACAAATAACTCGATATTTCCTGATTTGACTAAAATATTTATTCCCAATTTTAAAAGCCCAGTTAACCACAAAAACATTACAAAAATCACTACATGAGTGAAATATAATAAAAAATATCTTCATTTTGGGTAGGTGTCTCTCTAACTGGAAGTCTTTGGGTCCAACTTCTTAAAGGTCTTTTGATTATGACCTCCATAGACAAGTGGTGTACACGCCAGTTTTCATAATGTCGCCAGCTCAGGTGTGTGGGGTTCGATTAGAATTAGAAAGCCACTTTGCCTATATTGTCGGGTTTGAGACTTTGTGGTACCTTCATTGTTTTTCAAAGAGTACATAATAACTATGTTATATTGTTTTAGATTCCATAACACAAAGGCTTCAGCTACTTACTTTAGGCTTAAAGTAATGTATAAGAATTTTTCCCTATCTATGTTTATATTTATTTGAGGGAAAGTCCTTGCCCAGCTGAAGGTTCTTTCTCGCTGCTACAAAAACGCTATTAAATAATAGGTATGAACCATTGTATAAGGAATTAAATTTAATCAAACAAATAAATTAAACAAATTTCAATAACAAGTTTATTTTGATATAAGTGTTGATAAAATAGTAAGTACAATACATAATATAGAATAGCTAATATTAATACATTCATATACTAGTATGTATAAGCACTAATGTTTTTTTTCTTACATCATATCTGTGCAAGAAGTGCTCCTGTTAAGCCAGAGCATTTAAGATGTATATTTTATATATACTTATTTTATTTATGCATTATTCAGAATTCGGCGTGTTTTGTTCCAATAATATACAAATTGTATCTATATCTAAATATATAAATAAAAATGTGTTCTGTGCAAGCAACATTAGTAGATAAACAAATATATTTTATCTGCTTTAGAAATAACTAGAAGAGCCTGTCACGTAGAGCTTGCCTGCTAAGACCAAACTTTAGTCTGTACAAAACCTTTATACAGAATGTATACATTTTTTAAGTAAATATTGCAAGATATACCAAAATCATTAAGTTAAAACTATCTACTAGAAAAATTCTATTTTGGATTGAAAAATTGGTTAATTTTATTGATGTTGAGTTAGCTTTAGTATGCTACTGGACAATTCTGTTTAGTGATACCCACATACTCTGCATAAGGAAGGTACATGAAGATAATGGGATGTTTCAGGCTGTCATCTTCATTTTTATACTTCAATTATAATACTTTAAAGAGTAACAGAATACACAAATACAATAAAATTGTAGAGGAGCATTTAAGACTGCAAATATTTAGAATATTACAGACCAATACTAATCCTTCTTTGCACAGATAAAACCTTATATAATACTTACTCATATATACAGTGAGCATGAATTGTTTACGTAAAGAAATGCTTATTTCTTAATGCATAATAAATCTGAAGTAAGGAGCGTCGACTAGAAATCACAGTGATTGTTTTTTTTACTAATTTCTAAATAAACCATTCTGAATATATGTAAATGTTCAAAATAAGAATTTTGTTAAAATTACACTTTTTCCAGTTTAGTGACATTTAGTCAATCAATATTTACTAAAGTATAATTTGTGACCAGAAATTTGTTCACTTATTTAAGACAATTGTTTGTACGTTAATTTTTCAAGACTGCCCAAATAAGGAGTGTAACGTTTTCAGTGTGAGTTCACAATTACATTTAATCCCTGAAATGAGTTGGATGCAGGGGCTTTTTTTAGAATTCTTACAGCATCAGTATGAACAGACCTATATACGTTTTCGCAGTAAAAAATTCATTTCAAAGTAGAGCTTAAACGAATTTAACTTTATTTTATAAGAAGTGTAAAGTGATGTCAGTATCACTTAACACCATAATGGTGCAGGAAATGACACTAAATTTGCAGAACCTGAAAAGGACCTGCCAATAAATTTGACAGCATTTAAAGAGGGAAAGGTAATAAACGTGGAAAGGCCGTATTGTGCTTCTAATTTTTGTAGCCATGATTACATTTTGAGCCATAAATAAACAGTCATTCTCGAAACACCGACGAAAAAAATTAAGAAATTCAACAATTTTTCAATTGCAGTAGTATGGGTCAAGGTAACATACTTTTGTTACGCATAACTAAATGATTACATCAAAATGGTAAGGAATTACTTATCTATATATATATCTGATATTATATGACTATGTTTAGATAATGTCTCATGGTCTATGTTGAAAAGTCGAAGCATAGTAGATAGTATTGTAATAGAATACCCAGTAAAATTCAACTATACATTGTTTCCGAAGTATTTGTCAAATTATTTCATAGATATTATATTAAGATTAAACAAAATAGCAGATATAAAAGCTCCAGCTAATATTTCGGCTTTAAGCGTAGCAGGCCACCGATTATCTGGACTGGTGCATAAAATCCAATAGATATTTCTTACAATATTATAATAAAGCTACTACTTTTTTCTTCAAGTGTTTGTGTGTGTGAGTCAAGCCTTAAATACATTCAGTACTTTGACTGAACCTGTAACTATTGCTTGGATATGGTACCGATATTCACTGTGAAGGGCAGTGTACTCAACGCTGGCACTTCAATAGTGATTTCAAAAAGTGCATCCTGTCACCAGCATTTGAAGCATGAGCAGGCTTGATACGTCCAATGTGCCAAACTATTCATATGTTAATTAGACATCCGTTTGCTGGAGTTATAAAGAAGCATATTTTTCACGTAAGGCTTACGTGAAAAATATGTCCGCTTCATTGTACAGTGCTTATTACGCCATCAGTTTTCAGGCTTTGTTCAGATGTGTTAGATATGATTGGGAAAATAAAGGTCTCTATTTAAATAATATAAAGATATAATGAAACAGTGATATGGAATTTGCTTGAATCAGTATTTTCTGAAACTTTACTTTACTTGTGGGATCAAGACAAGTTGTATTGAAGAGTGAACCCCGTACTTCATACGGCGTGGGTACCGCTATTGCTAGATAATAGTGAAACCTGGGATATCAGAAGAAATATAAAAGAAGATTGTATGCAACGAAAATGCGCAAGAAAGAAGATGAGAATTTGGGTTAAGGCAGATTTTAAATACGCATTTTATAGTTGTACAATTACTAATAACACTATTGGGATAATTTTTTTTCAGTTTTTTTTTTACTTAAGATATAATGTAGCAGAAATAGATTTCACTCTTAAAAATGAAATCTATGTGTACATATAATAACACTTTTTTGAATTTAATGTTTCATTACGTACTATTATTCGAAATATGTTAGGTACATGTTTGTATAAGTATGTTAGTGCAAGTCTGAACTTGTGTGTATATGAAGTAATTGATGATTTTGGCAGAAGCGAAACTGTAATGATATGCATACTCTTGATTTTACCTGCCTCGGGCGTAAGAGTGATGCGGGAAAACATTATTATTTTTATTACGTAGGTTTAAAAAATACCTTATAATTAAAGTAGAACAGAGAAGACCGTAACAAAATTTGTGTCTGAATACAAATCTCTTATATTCGAATTAAATTCTTTTAATGGCAATATTATAAAGTTGTTTGTAATTGTCTGTAACATGGACAATGAATTATTCGAAACAGTTTACTATAATAATAGCTTTAACTGTGGAAGAACATACTTTTTTTCCATTAAATTTTATTCAAATTATTTATAGTATTTGTTTTATGTGTGGTTTGATAGTATTTATAAAATTATCCATGGGTATTAATGGAAAGATAAATTATTATAAGTTTTCGCAATTACACATACTCATGTCACTTCATCTAAATTTACAATAAATTCCAAGTTATTATAATTTTATAGAAAATGTGTAAAACACATTAATCTTCTTTGCGATATATGAAGAAAATATATTGTTTTACAAAACATCGAAGTAATTTGATTAACATAATTTCCTATCCACCTTAAGTGCAGCAGTGTTAAAATGTAAATAACGGCGAGTTATTCGCATTTGGTACAACAGAGCACTCAATGAGAATAGGAAAGGACTGAAGAAAAATATAAGTTTTTTTCACGTAACATAATATTACCGAGGCTCTAGCGCAGACAGTTTCATTGCCTATACTTAAAAAAAAACCAACACCAATCATAGATACAAATGCCATTTTTACACAAATGCCCATCTATCTATTCATTCTCATTTAGTATACTCGCTTTCAATGAAATAGTTCTCGCCTTCGCCCCAATTGGAATGTGTTAAACCAGATAATTCTTTGTTAACAACAAATCAGACTTAAAAGTTAAAAAAAAAACCAAATGCGAATATCACAGTTTGAAATCTATATTATTTGCTACTGCACTTAAGATAGTCTAGCATAGCTTAAAATTAAAAATTTTCATCGTCTCATAAAACCCACGACCGCACAATTTCTGGAAATGAAAAATTCTGTAATGAGAATTGCCAATTGTTTTTTTGTTTTTTATTTGTCTATCGATAGAAATTTGAAAATTGTCTATCAATAGATTAAATAATAATAAAATTGTCTATCAATTAATTAGCGGTTGCCGATGTTTAATTTATATTGACATACTTACTTCTCCTTCCTGGAACAAGGCGAACTGTAATTCCATCTGGAGCCCGAACTGCATAAAAATAAAACAAATCTCAGCAATAATACAGCGAAACGGAATCTAAAAAGAAAGGGGCAAAAACTCAACACATCATTCCACTGACAACATATTGTTAGAAGGATTAATTCAAATGAACTTACCTTACAACCAGTCATACCAAGCTTATGCAAAACAAATATTTTCTTAAAGTTTTTTTTTTATAAAGTGAAAGAAACAATTTAATTAATTTACTGACCAACATTTTATTACCTGATATACAGAAATTTATTCTATCACAAATGTTCTTAAATTCACAAACTTCATTTATTATCTACATAATGGAACACAAAATGTACAAATAACCTTTGAGAACCTTAACAATTAACTAATTACTGTGCTTTTCTGTAATACATGATTTTTTTCTATATAAAAATTGTCAAAATTCATTGCTTATCTGGTGCCAGCACTTAGTAATACATCAAGGCTCAGTATTGCACCTTGGGAGACTCCAAGTGAAAATGTGATTGAATGATTACTGCTAATAATTTGTTTTAATGTTAAAATTCAATTAATCAGACTAATCCAAAAAATATAGATATACCAATAAAATAAATTCAACAATATATAACATTTGCAAAAGTTTAAAATAGAATACATACGCCTATCACAGTTAAATTCGATTGTAACAACTATGACAACAAATATCATTCAAATCAAATAACATGATTCTATATTTATGATAAGTACATTTCTAATGACAAAAACTAATTTCACAGAAACTCATAAATTTAATAGCATTATAAAAATTCTTTGATCTCATTCGATTAAGTATTTGCAGAAATAAAATATTGCAATATTACTAATTTTACAGTGTATTGAAATTCAAATGTAATGTTATGGTTGTAGCAATTTAACATATGATCACAGACAAGCGTATATGTAGTCCTGTCACATTTTAAATATTTGCTTTTTTTTATCAGGTCAGGAACTAGCATAGAGCGGTTCACATAACATTCCTTTTATAGTATATTTGCCAAGTCAACTTAATAATTATAAAAATATGTGATTCATTTAAAATCTATGACAGCCAGTAGGTTTATGTGGTACACATTCTTTGTTCATGTCATCAATGTTATGTTTATGCTTTGAACACTTTATTTTTTTCATTAGACTTCCTTTTCTTAGAATTCTGAATTGTGTTGTTTTTCGAAAATGTAACGTAATTTGTGATTTCGGATAAGACCAAAGTCCTGGGCATAATTTCATCCGGAAAGAGGCGGCGTCTTTATTAGAAATACCTGTTTTGTATTGTAAACAAATAATGTCAAAAGACATTATATTCTAACCAAATGCTTAGTCCCACTTATCATTTGATTCAATTTAATTTTTTTAGCATAATTGTGCAAGGGTAATATTGGCATGGCATTATAGTATATCATCTAAAAGCTCCCGACGTTTTGGATAACCGAAAGAATCTTCCGCGACGTAATAATTCAACCTCATATTTTACAGAATATTTTTAAGATTGTATACCAAATATAAATTTTCATAAAGTAACTGGTTTACTTGTCGTTTTCGTTATTTTATCTAATATTTGTTAAGGTAATCTCAATGAAAGACACCCAGCTCAAAGACATTGTTGACCTTTAGCGCCATTTCACCACTAAATACTAACACTGAGTACAAAGTAGGTATGACTCAGAAATCCTGTGAGGTCAACGCACTTGCGGATTTCTCTAAATTTATAGTCATGTCAAATAGTACTTGCAACATTTTATTTCCTTGGTAATTTTTTTCACTATTTTCATATATGTGATGTTTAAAATATTGTTTGCTGCTTGCATAAAATATATTGGTTAGTTTGCAGGTATCAAATTTTAAGTACATAAATGTCATTTTATTATATTATTTAAACCCACAAATCGATCTAAAATAAGTAATATTTAAATGAAATACTATTTGATGGGAATCAAACTTTTAAAGATTTGTAAAGTGAGCAATAAACAGATCATTGAGCAAAATTAGGAATATTTTTCATCATAGTAGTTTCATCGTTATGTATAATCATAAAACTTTTTTTGGCAAGGCGTAGTTTTCTTCTTGAGATCTTGTGATGCCTCATTAGGTGACCAGTCATAAAGTGATGTATTAATTTAATTCAACCGACCATATGTTGAATAATAAATATATAACTTACATAATAATAAAATCAAATAATTTCCACAAAATACTTAACATGGTATATACAAATATAAAGTAACTTAATTTCAACGAAATTTATATCTTACACAAGTATCTTTATAATTAAGTTTGTGCTTTACCAAAACTAATATACAAAAATATTTGCAGCACATATAAATTTAAAAATGGCAATGCTGTAAAAAGCACCATTTTACCATCCCAATATTCAATTTACTTAGAATAAAATCAAAATATACATAAGCTTAGCCTAAATGGTTAAATCAGTCAATATAACATGGACATGCATGCAAAGTATTCTGAAATCTCATTAACAAAAAACAGGAACAATTTAAATAACAGCACTTACAAGCGGCAAAATATTGCATATTGATATTTTGTCTTTAATATATTATGAATGCGTGCTTACACAAACATGCTGGGGTTAAAATGTTCAAAATCACAACACAACACTGTAGTCATGTTATTTTATAACTTCAATTTAAAATGTTTGAAACTCTTAATCCCTCCTATAATTATCTAGGCACTAATTTTCTCATTATAGGCACTTATTAAGGCAAAACAGAACTTGATTAAGTTTTAACGCCATGTTCCATTTATGGAATGTGTGAAAGACTCTGTGAGCACAAGTTTTGCGCCATTCTAGGGAGTGCCGACTCTATAACATGAGGCACCTCATTAACATCAGTTCTGTCAAGAGAGTTTTCATGAGGAACTCCCCGGCGGTTCCTGTCCCTAAATGAACCAAAGCCTGAGTCATGAGTTCTGGAGGGAGACGTACCTACGAGTATCCGGGGCATCTCACACTCCTCACACTTGGTCAACAGCTCATGGTTGCGGAATGTGCACATATGGCACTGCCACATAGCACTCGGCCGTTGTCCTGTGTATATGTTTCTGTAGAAACTGTCTGAATCATCAGGTTCTGAAAACATTTAAAGTAATCATCAACTTTTGATCATCAAGGAGCAAAGTACCTGTAGAATTTGAAAGCTAATTTCCAATGCGTACCAACCGTGGTATGGTGGTATATATAACTTTTATTTAATTATAACAGAATAAGCAAAAATGTATTAAAGTATGATTGAAAAAATTTGTTGGAAGAAATATTACATTTTGGTTAAAAACTTACCATTATGAGCCATTTCTAGTCTTTTAGATAATGTATTACATTCATCTCGTAGTCTCTCAACGTAATTCTTGAGTCTTTGAGTTGCAGTCGGTGATGTTGGTGGTGCAGCTAATATCTGCGTTTCTCGATTAAGTTGTGCTACTCTACTCTTCTCTTGAGCTAAGGCCGCAGCAAGCCTTGAAAGTCGCTCTTTTTGCCGTTCTATGAGAGAACGATCTGAAATAATAAGTTCTCAGTAAGGACAACTCTCTAGCTTAAATGTTATAAATAAAATAAGTTGGTAAAATATTTTTTTATTACTAAGACTATCATTTCAAACCTTTTTATTATAATTAACAAAAAAAAAGTAGTTAAATGTGAGTTTTCTATAGAAATATTAAAAAATAAACAAAGAAGTACAACTTCAAGTTGGGTGAAAAAGTATCTTCGAGTTTAATCCCCAAGAGGAAAGTGTATCAATGAAAAGCTTTTTTGAAACATATATATGATGTGTACTTCTTCTTTCTTTGATTTATGGGGTCTCTTTTCAGAATTTTGCCAATGTGACGTTATGTGTAACACACACACAGAGCTTGGGCTATATGACAGTGACAGCATTGCTTACTATCACATTGTCCTGAACAAGTGTAGGTTAAATGAGGAATAATGTTAAAATCAAAAATATTTATCATGGGTGGGTAGTTTAAAGATAAAATTTGAATATTAGTATAGGTAATATATAATAAACTCTGATGATGGGGTAAGGCCAAACTGGTCAGTTTAATTAAAGAGTGAATTATTAAAGTGAATTGTGTACAAGTGTGCAACAATAAATGTACATATTGAGAATGTACTATCATGTATTTGTGAGTTTCGTTTTTATTTCATAACTTGTCAGATATCACTTTGCAATATAGAATGTTTGATAGTTGTGGATATGCAGTAATGTATTGAAAGCGGTGGTGCATGGAGTGTGGTTTTTACTTTTTCTTTATAGCCTATCAAGAGACCACTGCTGAACATAGGCCTCCCCAATCATTTCCACAAAGAAAACAGCAGCCACCTGCATCCATAGACTAGTAGTACCATTTTGCAAGTCGCTACTCCATCTCGTGGGGGTGTCATCATAAACTGTGTTTGCCTAAACTAGGTTGCTACTTGAGAACCTTTTTTTGTCAGTGGTTATCAGTAAGTGGAGCAATGTGGCTGGCTCATTGCGACATCAGCATGCATAACTTCTGGCTATTTTTTAAGTCTGAGTTTAACCAAATTAGAAACAAATAATTTCAATAACAATATAAATTAGGCTATCATTTCTTATTTAATCTACCACCATTTTGTAATGAGGTTAGGTTTACTTTAAAGCTGCTCACAATTTATATTGCAGAAAGCAAATAGAGAGTGGTAAGAGATAGCCTAGCAAATTTTTCTGTTATAGAAAACTGGCTTAAGAGTCTTGTTACCAGGCCAAAAAAAAGTTACTTTGCTCAGAACTCATCAGCTATTATTTTTTGAAAGAAGTTCAGAGTAACCAGCTTTTATATAACTATTTTTAAACTTCAATAAATAATGTACCAATTCCATATGGTTAATCTCATTAAAAGGTGTACAAGGTTCATAGTTGTATATCATTTAGAGAGCAATAATTCTCAAACTTACAAGAAAACTTGTACGTCTGGCAAACCTGTGTCAACCTTTTGCCTTAATTATAAAAACATAAATAAAATTAACTTTGCCTGGACTTCTCACTAAACTATGTTTGTAATTTTAATTTCTTAGTAAGAGGCTGCTTAATTTTATGTTGCAATACTGCATATGTTGTAGAATACTAGTTTGAAAGAGTGAGATAGAAAGGATTTGACACAAATAAGGTATTTTTGTACATTTTGAGAGATATAGCCGATTTTTAGTCTATAATGGCTGATTGTAACAAATCAAAAGCTATTAAAAAAATACTTACCAATATTGACATGGTTGGATCCACTTGGTGGCTCAGGGGCCACTCTTGATGGTCTTGGTGAGTCCAATTGGGATGAGGCAGGTTGGGTGGCTGCTGGAGGTGGAGGAGCTCTACGCCGAGGTGGTCTTGTAGTACTTGGGCTGACAGTGACCGTTACATGACCTTCAAAACCACCATCATCTTCTCGCATTTCTCTTACTGGACTAGCCATGTTTGAAGTAGGCGTACAAACTGTCAAATTTACTGATGTAATAGCCCTAGGACTATCATAATCTTCCATCCATGGATCAACATATGAACGGCCTAAGTCCATATGGCAGTTTACATTTACTGATAAATTTAATGGATACCCACATTCTCTCCTATACGTTCCAGGTTTCTCTTTAGTTGGTTGACTTTCCTTTTGTACTGAAGTTGCTGGTGAAACTGATCGACAAGGTTCTGATTCCACTTGTTTTAATGTCTCATTAAATGCAATATCTGGATTTGGTTTAAGAAAATTAAGTGTATTAGGCCTTTTGGGTTTTTCTTCAGATGAACTTAGTGGTTGCGGTTCCTTTTTGATAGTTTTTTTTTCTTTTCCCTTCTCTAATCTTTCATTTAAATTAGATCTAATTTTGTTACTCTTTAAAATTTTATAGTTAGTGCTCTCGGGCTGATTTAATTTAGCCTCATTCACCTTTTGATTGCTTATTTCTTCATTAACATAATCTCTAGTCACTTCTTTCTTTGTATTGTTTGACAACTCAGGATCACTTGGCGATTCAGCACTGTACTTAGCATAACAATTGTCAATATTTATAACTGTTACTGGTGATGTTGCTTTACCTGCTTCTTTGCAATTATTAACATCAACAACATTTTGGTTGGCATCAGTATTTACTATTTTATGTTCATTCTCTTCAGTTAAGGTATTGGAACTTATAATAGCTTTATGGGGGCCTTGGCAAGGTATGGATTTCACAGCCAATGGTTTGACAATATCATGTTTAATTATAGGCTGATTGCGACACTTAACAGGTGCATTTACTCTAAGCTCGTTAAGCTGTCGGGCCGCTGCCGATGATGATGCGTGATATGCATGTGTTAAGGAGGCCTTGACTTCGCTGTGGAGATGTGTTTCACAGGCTTGTTTATCATGGCAGTAGAGCTCAATTGTATTGGACACAACATGATCAGGGACACCAGGAAACTTCTGTTTCAGCTCATGAAACAATTGCATAAGCGATATGTTAGTACATGCGCACGGTGAGGAGCTCGCAGTGTTTCCGGAGGGGGCAGACATCGCCGCCCATCCTCGCGGGGGCCAACCTCTCCGCTGCGAACTCTACCCTCACTATCACTTCACACAAACGATTAACAGTACAAACCAAAAAACATCATAAAGGATTAGTGTAATTTATTGTCTTTCACTTGTGACGTCACAATCCATAAAATCACTTTCACACTGTTACGTATATATTTTCCAGCTAGTATCTTCGAAAACGATCATGACTTTATCTTAACTGAACACATATTGAAAAATAATATACAAAGAGACGATGATGAATTTTTATATCTTTTGTTATCATCATTCGAAACCTGTTATTTATACACTCGTAATTCACAGGACATTTAAAATGATTCTTTATTAGATACCAATTTTTTCTTTTGTATCAAATAGACAACAACGCGTTTTCAACATTCAGGCTATAAACATTATATTGCATCCAAAAATAAAATTTCGAAAATGGGATACTTGTCAATCTGATTCTGCCATCTTTTCTGTAATACACAGAGCACAAATCTTAACTAGATTGATTTGCAGAGAATAGAGATGCTAGCACAGAGTACATAGACATAACTTAAACATAGATAATGATGTATACATCTTAAAATATTTGCATATGAAAAGCCCATTGCTGGGTGTGAGCTTCTCCAAAAACTATCATTTATGGACTTTACACTGTATTGTGATTATATACTGTATTTGTAATAATTATATTGTATCATTTCGCGTTTAGGAGGCTCAGCCTGAGAGAGTAAGCATCATTGAAAACATATTGTTTTAGGTACTTGAATAAGCATTATTCACATTCTTTCATTTACCGTGTTGTAACGGTGCAAGAATATTGCTACTCCCTTTCTTCCCGTAGATGTAGTAAGAGGCGACCAAAAGAAACAGCCTTGAATATCGTTATACCAATAAATGGTGGGATAACCATCTCTAAAAATATCAGACCAGAATTATCAGACCGAAGATAGGCAGCTGCGTCGGAGGTCTGCTACTGCGATCGCTAATCCGCTTGCCAAGCGTCGCGATTTTTGAAAATTCTCCCTTTGGGAGGGGCCTATGCCCTGCAGTGGTCTTTAATAGGCCGTTATGTATGTATGTACATTCTTTCATATATTTTTAATTCTTTGTAACTGTTATATCGTAATTAGTGTTGGTAAATACAGTTCTAATTCTTACCCTCCAACCCCGCCGCTAATTTCAAGAGTGTTAGATTTTTTTCGCTCATTGATTAAGTTTAGTCATTCAAATGGAAATGCAGTCAGAGTTCCTGGTAGCATGCCACGAGAAATACGGCTGTACGATTATTGTGGTTTTTAGTAAATAAGTATTGAAAATAATTGATAATTTTATTTCTGTAAATAAAGTATGGATAAAAAAAGAAAAAAGGATATGGCAATAGTTGTTGTCAATTATCATGTCAATGTCAGTTGTATTATATCCCAGTTGTGTTTATGTTTTCACTTCATATTTTCTTTTTTGCTTAAATTGATTTAGATTTTAAAATAATTTGATTTCAGTATCATTTTTAATAGTCATTAGTTAAACAAATAATTTTCGCTCTAAAAAGCAGCAAAACAATGGTCGACGATTTACGAAAATATCTTAACCATTTATTGGAAAAGTACGTTTACAATTATTATACCTGATAATGACTGAATAGGCCTGTTTGATTTAAATTTTTTATTTTTTAATTGCAGGGTCAATGGGCTTCACTGCATATTAATAACAGATCGGGATGGCGTTCCTGTTGTCCGTGCTGTGACGGAGAGAGCCCCACAATTGGCTCTTCGGCCTAACTTTATATCCACTTTTGGTATGGCTACGGATCAAGCAAGTAAACTGGGATTGGGGAGAAATAAAACTATCATTTCCATGTACTCAAGTTATCAGGTGACTATACATGTCCAGTATATTATCATTCTATATATGTATATAAAACCATGTAGTTATTGATAAAAGTAACATAGAATTCATTGGTTGCCATTTTATAATCTACGGTTTTGTAATGAGGTTCTTCTAATGGAGAATAAACTGATAAAAGAAGTTACTGGTGCATATCCACTTCTTTGTGATTCTATAAAAAAACAGGAAATACAAACTGCTGATGCCCCATCATCAACTTTTTCCATAGGGTTGGAATTTTTTTTAGAACCACACACAACACTTCATCTATAATTAGTTACTTACTCTGTGGAGTCTGGTACCTGGTGTTACAAGCGTGTGTACAATATAAAAAGGTCATTTATTCATATACTGGCTAATTATGAAATCTCTAAAATCACTTCATCTTCACAGTCATGATAGCGGAGTGGTTGGGTTGTTGCAATTTCGAGTCAAGAGACCCAAGTTCGATTACCAGGTGGCAGGGTTTTTCAAAAACTTATGTATGAGTTATATCATTGCCTTGGACATAAAGACAGGGACGGGCTCACCACCTGTCATGTTGTCCTGAAAATATCTTTGGTGGGTCGAAGGGACTTAATTGTCTAGACTAGACCTCTCTACCCCTGTATTGGGAATTGTGTGAAGATATTTATTTATTTTATTTGTCATTTCTGAGTACAGAAGTATGAAAATTGGTAGGAAAATTTCAACAATGATTAATGGTAATTGATATGTATGATTATCACACATTTAAAATTTTTACATGAAAAAAACTTCAGTATGTTTATAACATCTGGTTAGATGTTCATAGGTTGGTCCTATGAAGTGATATCCAGATACTTTGTTCACCCTGTGGAATGCCGAAATGTATCACAATGTTTAATTTTTTTATACCTTTAAAATCAAAGCTTTTTTGTGAGCAAGTAAAAATTAAAGTCTCTCACTTATCCAGGTTACTGACAACAACAGCCTGTCATTTGCAAAATTGATAAATAAAAGAATTATGATTTCAGGTAATCCAAATGAATAAACTTCCACTAATCATTACATTCATCGGGAGTGACAACTGCAATACTGGCCATATACTGTCTTTGGAGTGTCAAATAGAACCATTCTTGAAGGACCTTGCAGCTGTGGTGGCAGATGCACCATAGCTTAAATAAAAAAAATATTACATGTTAATACTGATATGTTGTATATTGAGGTTTGAGGTGAAGTTTTACAGTTCTGGAATCAAGGAGTATCAAATTGGAATAAATACAAGTAACTATTAGTAAAGTTAATGTTGATGTATGAAATAATAAAGTTCAAAATGTTACTTCAACTTGTATGGCATCATTATAGCATGATTGCTAGATGAAAATCAGATAGTTTAATGAACCCAAAGTTGATGTATTGGATACTAACTTTATCATTCTTCTATACCCTTCAAGCCAGAACATAAAAGTTGTTACAATGCTATATTGTGCCAAAAAACAGGCCATGTTTCTACTTATATATTTGTAAATATATATTAATCATTAATTACAGTTTTTTGCTACACAACATCTATTGCCACCGATGAATTTTGTGCTTAAAATAGGACAAGTTCCTTTGAATCCAGAACCATGTAAAACTCATCCTGTCTCATTGGAAGTATTCCACTTTTTTATAAATGTCAGAAACCATAAATGACCCATTTGTAAGTAACATTGATACAGTATAGAAATTGGAGATTCCAAAAAGTCATATATTTGTTAAAATCTATTGAATTGTAAATATTGTCACGTAGGTGCTTGATTAATTGTTAATATAGTAATGTTTTTAATTATATTTTATAATTGTTCGCACTTGCTGAAACTTTATAATTTCTCATTTAAGGATTACTTGTTTTTGATAAATTTGTCTATAAATATCTGTAAATTTGTCATTTAAGGGAGATGTGGTTGTGTGACATACAAGTATATGTTTGTCATGTTTAGGTCTCTTTGGTGTAATAGGTTAGTATTGAAAGGGCAATATTATATTAATACTTTTTTATCCAAAGCTATGATGTCCCAGTGGTTGGGTGGGAATTCAAATCAAGAGACCTCATTCTATCCTCAGGTATGAATAGACCTTCCTATTGATACCTATTGTACGAAGCTGGGAATGGAACTTGTACCAAAGGGTTCTTCAAAAATGTATTTATATTTATGTTTGATTTATATCATAGGCTTGGATATAAAGACGGCGACAGGCTCACTGCCTTTCACATTGTCCCAAAATATGCCTTTGGTGAAAGGTGGGTTGAAAGGACTTTATTGTCTAGACCAGTATAGTCGGTAATAGTGGCAATGGTGTGAAGATATTTCATTTATTTTCTTATACTTTTGTATCTTATACTACTGATAGAATAGACAAATTAAATTCCTTCCTCATGTGTCAGCTTGTTTACCCTAATAAGAAAGACATTTTTTTTTTTTTTTTTTTTTTTTTTTTTTTTTTTTTTTTTTTTTTTTTTTTTTTTTTTTTTTTTTTTTTTTTTTTTTTTTTTTTTTTTTTTTTTTTTTTTTTTTTTTTTTTTTTTTTTTTTTTTTTTTTTTTTTTTTTTTTTTTTTTTTTTTTTTTTTTTTTTTTTTTTTTTTTTTTTTTTTTTTTTTTTTTTTTTTTTTTTTTTTTTTTTTTTTTTTTTTTTTTTTTTTTTTTTTTTTTTTTTTTTTTTTTTTTTTTTTTTTTTTTTTTTTTTTTTTTTTTTTTTTTTTTTTTTTTTTTTTTTTTTTTTTTTTTTTTTTTTTTTTTTTTTTTTTTTTTTTTTTTTTTTTTTTTTTTTTTTTTTTTTTTTTTTTTTTTTTTTTTTTTTTTTTTTTTTTTTTTTTTTTTTTTTTTTTTTTTTTTTTTTTTTTTTTTTTTTTTTTTTTTTTTTTTTTTTTTTTTTTTTTTTTTTTTTTTTTTTTTTTTTTTTTTTTTTTTTTTTTTTTTTTTTTTTTTTTTTTTTTTTTTTTTTTTTTTTTTTTTTTTTTTTTTTTTTTTTTTTTTTTTTTTTTTTTTTTTTTTTTTTTTTTTTTTTTTTTTTTTTTTTTTTTTTTTTTTTTTTTTTTTTTTTTTTTTTTTTTTTTTTTTTTTTTTTTTTTTTTTTTTTTTTTTTTTTTTTTTTTTTTTTTTTTTTTTTTTTTTTTTTTTTTTTTTTTTTTTTTTTTTTTTTTTTTTTTTTTTTTTTTTTTTTTTTTTTTTTTTTTTTTTTTTTTTTTTTTTTTTTTTTTTTTTTTTTTTTTTTTTTTTTTTTTTTTTTTTTTTTTTTTTTTTTTTTTTTTTTTTTTTTTTTTTTTTTTTTTTTTTTTTTTTTTTTTTTTTTTTTTTTTTTTTTTTTTTTTTTTTTTTTTTTTTTTTTTTTTTTTTTTTTTTTTTTTTTTTTTTTTTTTTTTTTTTTTTTTTTTTTTTTTTTTTTTTTTTTTTTTTTTTTTTTTTTTTTTTTTTTTTTTTTTTTTTTTTTTTTTTTTTTTTTTTTTTTTTTTTTTTTTTTTTTTTTTTTTTTTTTTTTTTTTTTTTTTTTTTTTTTTTTTTTTTTTTTTTTTTTTTTTTTTTTTTTTTTTTTTTTTTTTTTTTTTTTTTTTTTTTTTTTTTTTTTTTTTTTTTTTTTTTTTTTTTTTTTTTTTTTTTTTTTTTTTTTTTTTTTTTTTTTTTTTTTTTTTTTTTTTTTTTTTTTTTTTTTTTTTTTTTTTTTTTTTTTTTTTTTTTTTTTTTTTTTTTTTTTTTTTTTTTTTTTTTTTTTTTTTTTTTTTTTTTTTTTTTTTTTTTTTTTTTTTTTTTTTTTTTTTTTTTTTTTTTTTTTTTTTTTTTTTTTTTTTTTTTTTTTTTTTTTTTTTTTTTTTTTTTTTTTTTTTTTTTTTTTTTTTTTTTTTTTTTTTTTTTTTTTTTTTTTTTTTTTTTTTTTTTTTTTTTTTTTTTTTTTTTTTTTTTTTTTTTTTTTTTTTTTTTTTTTTTTTTTTTTTTTTTTTTTTTTTTTTTTTTTTTTTTTTTTTTTTTTTTTTTTTTTTTTTTTTTTTTTTTTTTTTTTTTTTTTTTTTTTTTTTTTTTTT
>JAGSMR010000062.1:1725000-1752500 GCA_029286605.1 Sericinus montela | reverse complement strand
TTCAACTCCTCAGTCAGCCAAGGAGCTGGTAAGTGCTTGAGTTTTACAAAATGTATTGGGGCATGAACGTTGTAAAGCTTAGTCAGTAATGAGCAGAAAAGTTCAACCTTGTGATCAATACATGTTGCATCCTCAATCACTGACCAATCAACATTTAAAGCATCTTCGCGCAGTCGTTCAAGGTTCATTCCTCCAAAATTACGTCGCAGAAGTGTTTTAGGTTTGAATTTAGGAGGTCGTAATTTATACGAAAGGTAAATACAATCATGGTAAGAGAAAGCATCAGCAGGACACTGACCATGCTTGAAGATTAGGCCTGGAGATGACACCATTATAAGGTCAAGAAGGGAAGGAGTGCTGTTGGGAAAGTTATGAGTAGCTGAAAGGGTAGGATCTGCATATTACACGCATTTATTAAAGATTCAAGTTTTTAGCCCGACTGTCACCTTTAAGTATGCAAGTGTTAAAGTCACCCATAAAGATGGAATGACTGTAGGAAGGGACTAATGACTCTATAAGGGCTTCGAAAGAAGTGAAATAGTTTGTAGAACTGGAAGGGCTATAGAAACACCAAGTAGAACTTTAAACTGAGTCAGGAGACTTCAACAAGCAAATATTCAGCAGAATCAGCTGGAGGCGGTTGACATGACGAACTAACTATTTTAAAAGGAATATATGATCTTAGATAAATCGCAACGCCGCCACCTCCCTGTCAATGCGATCATTTCTAATAAGATTAAACCCAGGGAGAGAATAAGAGGTAGAAAGTAGACAAGGTTTGAGCCAAGATTCAGAAATCAGAATAGCGTGTATATTTTGGGATTCAAATGACGCAAGCATGTCAGGATAATGTGCCGGAATGCTTTGAGCATTAATGTGAACAACGTTGAAGTTTTTCATGCAGTCTGAGAAGTAAGAATTAAGAGCACAATTGAGTGGGATAGAAGTTGTTGTACTGTGAAAACTTGCATCGCTAAGTGTCTCATCACTCGAAGACAACGATAAGAACAAATCACTATCAATACTAACGTTTGAGGATAACATAATGAAAACAATAAAATAATATACTAGTAAGTAAACAAAATAAATATATGAATAATAAATATATATCCTAAGTCTGAGAAGTATCTACACTTTAAACCACCAGCAGCATGAAAGAGAAGGCATATAACAAAATAAAAACAACTAAAATAACAATTACACATGAAGACAAAATCGCAGATTGCTTATATATATAAAAAAAAAAAACATTACAGTGTAATGCGATTATAAATCTAATCAACATTACCAGCATGTTTCAAGCTTAGGTCAACAGTCAATGTCCGGCCATAAATAAATCATAGAGTAAAATCTACATTGACACCATGGATACATTATGAATATGGCAACTTTAATTAATCTATGGAGACCACTGACAGCTGTTATCTAATGTTATTTAGTTGACATTGTCAAAATTAATAGTCTAAACCTTTTTAAAGTAAACAAATACGCTAAGCTTATTTGTAAATCACTAAAATGCTTCACAAATGTATAAGTATTTTCAACAAATAAACAATATTTTTAAGAAATACATGGAATTTAAAAGAGAAAAAATAATAATATAAGACAAGCACTAAACTAATAAATAGTAAAAACCAAACCATGGCACAGTATCACCGAATAAATATCCTATTATTTCTTGGTAGGCTTCCTAGCCCGAGTAGTTACAGAGGGCTTTGGGGCTGTAGATGCCACCACTGCCATTGTCGACGTTCCTGATGCAGATGCCGGAACACTAGAAACTGTATCAGGGATGGCATTCACCTCTGCGACGGACACTACCTTGCGTTGTATGCCATTGGGCCCCAGTACCAAAACACACCCATCACGAGACCAACAGTTTGACACACCAAAACGTTTCCGAGCAGCAATAAACGCTTCATGGCGGCTCTTTGTCATAAACTCAGAAAGGGTAATACCGCTACCCTTCAATTTGGTCTTAGAAACCAAGCTTTGTTACGGAGGTCTAGATCTCGAAACTTGATCAAAAGTGCACGAGGTTTATCATTATTAACGCGCCCTAAACGATGGCATCTAGTTATGGAATCCTCTGTAATATCGGACATATTGAGACGCTCAGATAATATCTTGCTTATGTACTGCGCAGGGTTTTCACCACAAACTTCTTGCACACCATGGACGAGCAACATTTTCCTCCTGGTTCTTACCTCCATTTCTTCCTGTTGCTTGCAAAGAAGCTGGAGCTGCAGCTGTAGATTTTCTAGTGCTGACAGTACAATGCCCTAAATGCACTAAACTGTGCATTAATATTTGAAGGAGGACTTGCTGGAATGGATGTTCTGACCTCCTTTTGAATTCGTCCATACGTGATGTAAAGTTAATAGTAAGCTCTTCAATCGATTTCTTTAGCAGATCCATGTTTGACAATAAAATTTATGAACAGGTACCAGTAGTGATGATGTAGTAAACTTAGTTTAAGTTGTTTAGAGAATGGAATATTATAAGAAAGCAATGCTGGTGGATTTATGTAATCATAGATACATTTTAAAACTTCAAATAACTGTATATATTGTAATAAAAGATTTAAATATTAACAGCGAATTTAAATACGTCAGAACACATTTGCGCCTACCCACCGAAAAAAAGCGAAAAAATTACCGAAATATTACACAAATTTACGAAAAAACATCACGACAAATTTTAGATTTCAAAGTTTGTAAGTAATCAAGTTATTAATAATGTTAATTGAAAGTTATTTATCAAGATTTAGAAATAAATTTGAGAAAAAAAGAAATTTAAAATATTCTGTTATAACTATTCTATAATCGGTGTCAATAAAGGTTTTCCATAGAGGGCGTTAACAACGTTTTTAGCGGCGAGAACAGCCATGGAGTCTCGAGTATGTACTGTCGCGCTGCCAATATGCGGGAGTACAACTGAAAAGAAAAATGTTTTTCTTACTTTCGTACTGTAGGAAATAGATTTGTCCATAATAATCCTCTTTGGATTAGCCATTACCGCGGTTGGCAAGCGTATTGGCGATCTCAGTATCAGACACGTTACATGTAGCGTCTTTGGACGGTTTGATTTATTTTGGTCTGTTATTTTTCAGATGGATAGGCATTGCCATAATTCTTTTTTAAATTTGACATTCACACAGATGTATTTTATTTTAAGGTGATTGCGTAAAATGGTATTGGTGTGTCATAATAAAAATTAAAAACTTTTTCTTAGTTGCCTCGAACAACATTCACGGCAAGAAAAGGGATCGTAATTTCTTACGCCGTTGCCACACGGTTACTAGATAAGAGGATTCAAAATTAAAAATTTCTATAAACTACGTCGATTTTATAGAATTTTTATTGTTTCTAATCTGTAAGATTTCTTAAAGTTTTAAAAGTTTAATAGTTGAAATGATCCTTACAAATATTAGGCAGTGTCAACAGTTTGTGGTCCTTGGGAAGTGGCTCCGGCGAGGTGACATCAAGTCCCGCTGCGTAGATGTCTTTTTTCTTCAACGTATCGTATAATGCGTCTTGGTCAACTAATTCTAAAGAACGATACAATAGATAAATATGGGGAAGAATATATATTGAAAGGATACATATACTGGGATGACTACGTTCTGTATGTAATGTTATACTGTAGAAGCCACGAGGTGGCTTATGTTTGTGTACATCGTTTCCCCCGAGATTGGACCATTTAACGGCCTGTAAAACTCCACTGGCGGAAAAAGGCCTCTTGTTTTGTCAAATTTTGCCATAATTGCCACACTTGGCAAGCTGATTGGCAATGCTGTAGCAGCCAACTTGTACCTTTAGATGCTACTACCCGTGACCGGTCTGCTGAATTTAATCTGGTATAATTTGAGATGGTTATCCCGCCATCTGTCGGAAGGCAATGGCATTTTCAAGGTATTTTTATATATTTAGTAAAAAAGTTAATGACTTATAAGCCTCCAAAAACCAACAAATAGTAGACTCAGAGGCCAGTGTACCATGTATTATTGACATGTACTTAGTTACAAAAATTTAATAATCGGAATGACGTTTGGGATATTTAATATATGCATTCACGGAAGAGAAAGAACTAGTTTGTTTTTTTTTCTACCGCGTTTGCATCAATACAACCTTGATTACTTAATATGTATATATAACGGCCTCTAAAAGCTCACTGCAGGAAATCAGCTTCTGCATAAGAAAAGGTTTGCCATAGTCACACCATAGTCACACATTCTTGATAAGCGGAATCGTAAATAACGGTACCAGACTAGAAATAAAATCGAGATTGTTATACCGCCATCTTTCGGTAGCCCATGATATTTCCAACGCTTTTCCTTTAGTCCGTTCTTTCGTCACTAACGGATAGAATTGGGGTGGTATGTTGTTACGTCGGAACCATACGGAAACAACTTTCATTAGCTATATCAAATTCATTTATCAGAATGGCTTGTAAATGTTCACTGCAGTTCTTTCCTTTAAGGATAATGTTTGATCAACATGCATGGCAAGCGGCTTGACGATCACAGTACCAGATACCTCGTACATTAGACGATGCTACCAGTCAACAGTATTCGAAGTAGTTTACTACAGCATTACGCTTTCTTGCCTGTACTGTAGATAATTTACTTTGTGTATAAGCTATAAATATTTTTTTTAATAATAAACACTTATTTGTTTCACAATAAATGTCTTCTATACAATATAGGATACATGTTGCTTTACATATTTATATTTTACTTAGTATCTGAGTTAGCCACAGAAGCTCTGGTAGGTTTAAAGGCTGTATTACAGCATTAACGCCAAATCACTACAGCTTAATAAAAATCTTGAAAATTGATCATGAACACTGTTTTAATAATTTAATCAATAATAAATAAATAAATAAATATCTTCACACAATTCCCAATACAGGGGTAGACAGAGGTCTATTCTAGACAATTAAGTTCCTTTGACCCACCTTCCACCGAAATTATTTTCGGGACAACGTGACAGGTGGTGAGCTCGTCGCCGTCTTAATGTCCAAGCCAACGATATAGTTCGTACATAAGTTTTTGAAAAACCCATTGGTACGAGCCTGCCACTTGGGGATCGAACTCGGGTCTCTTGACTCGAAATTCCGACCACCTAACCACTCGGCTATCGTGACTTAGTTTAATTTAATGAATTTTTACTAATGCAAGGCTATTTTAAATTAATTGTTTTTTAAGTTTCACTTATTATTCTATTAAAAAGACATAATCTTACCACCGCGACCAACGTTGATAAGGATAGCGTTCTTCTTCATTTTACCCAGAGTGGTTTTATTGATCATAAGTCTTGTTTCGTCTGTGAGGGGCACGGCCAGCACAATGAAGTCGCTTTGTGTCAGCAGTGTGTCTAGGTTCACAAATTCCGCGCCAAGTTCTTTCGCTGTCCAACCAAACACCAAAATAATTTATAATCTATGGGATGCATTTTATTTCCAGATAATGTAACGGTTGGATTTATGCCTCTTACGACAAACTGTAAGAAAGGGGGTAGTATATTCTAAAGCCTAACGTTATCATATGATAAAAATATAATATAAAATGAATGATGAAATGAATGAATACAACATTAAAGTTTAATCAATCTTTAACCAAACCTTCGGGCTTTTCTCGGTGGCCGGTGTAAAGGAACCTGCCAACCTCAAAGCCAGCTAAGCGCTTGACGACAGCCTGTCCAATACCGCCGAGCCCAACAATTCCAACAGTGCTGCCAGAGACATCTTGCCCGAGATATTTGGTAAAACCGATGGCCCATTCTCCACTGAAAAGTAATAATATACGTTGTACGTATTTATACGCACACGCCGGCTTTCACGGTGTTGTCAGCTCTAAAGAACCGGGGTTCGATTACCGCTGAGGTCAATGTAGAACAAAACACTGTTTACTGTTTATTATTTTCTCTAGGTGTTTCTTGTACCTTCGTTGTTTCTGATTCGATATTAAAATAAATCGCACTTGTACGATTTATTTTTTGATGAAGGCAATGAATGTGTGTATGTATATAATCTCGGTTATCCAGGGCACATCTTATGGCAGTTGAAATAGATTTATTGAAATCTCTTTCATACATTGTAGGGCTTAAATTACAATTTTGAAATGTGTCGTCATTTTAATCACGTTAATCATACGGAGGGTTTTCGCGCAGTTTAATAATTTAATCAATAATAAATAAATAAATAAATATCTTCACACAATTCCCAATACAGGGGTAGACAGAGGTCTATTCTAGACAATTAAGTTCCTTTGACCCACCTTCCACCGAAATTATTTTCGGGACAACGTGACAGGTGGTGAGCTCGTCGCCGTCTTAATGTCCAAGCCAACGATATAGTTCGTACATAAGTTTTTGAAAACCCATTGGTACGAGCCTGCCACTTGGGGATCGAACTCGGGTATCTTGACCGAAATTCCGACCACCTAACCACTCGGCTATCGTGACTTAGTTTAATTTAATGAATTTTTACTAATGTAAGGCTATTTTAAATTAATTGTTTTTTAAGTTTCACTTATTATTCCATTAAAGACATAATCTTACCACCGCGACCAACGTTGATAAGGATAGCGTTCTTCTTCATTTTACCCAGAGTGGTTTTATTGATCATAAGTCTTGTTTCGTCTGTGAGGGGCCCGGCCAGCACAATGAAGTCGCTTTGTGTCAGCAGTGTGTCTAGGTTCACAAATTCCGCGCCAAGTTCTTTCGCTGTCCAACCAAACACCAAAATAATTTATAATCTATGGAATGCATTTTATTTCCAGATAATGTAACGGTTGGATTTATGCCTCTTACGACAAACTGTAAGAAAGGGGGTAGTATATTCTAAAGCCTAACGTTATCATATGATAAAATATAATATAAATGAATGATGAAATGAATGAATACAACATTAAAGTTTAATCAATCTTTAACCAAACCTTCGGGCTTTTCTCGGTGGCCGGTGTAAAGGAACCTGCCAACCTCAAAGCCAGCTAAGCGCTTGACGACAGCCTGTCCAATACCGCCGAGCCCAACAATTCCAACAGTGCTGCCAGAGACATCTTGCCGAGATATTTGGTAAAACCGATGGCCCATTCTCCACTGAAAAGTAATAATATACGTTATACGTATTTATACGCACACGCCGGCTTTCACGGTGTTGTCAGCTCTAAAGAACCGGGGTTCGATTACCGCTGAGGTCAATGTAGAACAAAACACTGTTTACTGTTTATTATTTTCTCTAGGTGTTTCTTGTACCTTCGTTGTTTCTAATTCGATAGTATAAGTGCGATTTATTTTTTGATGAAGACAATGAATGTGTGTATGTATATAATCTCGGTTATCCAGGGCACATCTTATGGCAGTTGAAATTGATTTATTGAAATCTCTTTCATACATTGTAGGGCTTAAATTACAATTTTGAAATGTGTCGTCATTTTAATCACGTTAATCATACGGAGGGTTTTCGCGCAGTTTAATAATTTAATCAATAATAAATAAATAAATAAATATCTTCACACAATTCCCAATACAAGGGTAGACAGAGGTCTATTCTAGACAATTAAGTCCCTTTGACCCACCTTCCACCGAAATTATTTTCGGGACAACGTGACAGGTGGTGAGCTCGTCGCCACCTTAATGTCCAAGCCAACGATATAGTTCGTACATAAGTTAAAAACCCATTGGTACGAGCCTGCCACTTGGGGATCGAACTCGGGTCTCTTGACTCGAAATTCCGACCACCTAACCACTCGGCTATCGAGACTTAGTTTAATTTAATGAATTTTTACTAATGTAAGGCTATTTTAAATTAATTGTTTTTTAAGTTTCACTTATTATTCCATTAAAAAGACATAATCTTACCACCGCGACCAACGTTGATAAGGATAGCGTTCTTCTTCATTTTACCCAGAGTGGTTTTATTGATCATAAGTCTTGTTTCGTCTGTGAGGGGCACGGCCAGCACAATGAAGTCGCTTTGTGTCAGCAGTGTGTCTAGGTTCACAAATTCCGCGCCAAGTTCTTTCGCTGTCCAACCAAACACCAAAATAATTTATAATCTATGGGATGCATTTTATTTCCAGATAATGTAACGGTTGGATTTATGCCTCTTACGACAAACTGTAAGAAAGGGGGTAGTATATTCTAAAGCCTAACGTTATCATATGATAAAAATATAATATAAAATGAATGATGAAATGAATGAATACAACATTAAAGTTTAATCAATCTAACTAAATCCTTCGGCTTTTCCTCTCTCGGTGGCCGGTGTAAAGGAACCTGCCAACCTCAAAGCCAGCTAAGCGCTTGACGACAGCCTGTCCAATACCGCCGAGCCCAACAATTCCAACAGTGCTGCCAGAGACATCTTGCCCGAGATATTTGGTAAAACCGATGGCCCATTCTCCACTGAAAAGTACACATACGTTGTACGTATTTATACGCACACGCCGGCTTTCACGGTGTTGTCAGCTCTAAAGAACTGGGGTTCTTGACAATGTTGAGGTCAATGTAGAACAAAACACTGTTTACTGTTTATTATTTTCTCTAGGTAAGCTCTTGTACCTTCGTTGTTTCTAATTCGATAGTATAAGTGCGATTTATTTTTGATGAAGACAATGAATGTGTGTATGTATATAATCTCGGTTATCCAGGGCACATCTTATGGCAGTTGAAATAGATTTATTGAAATCTCTTTCATACATTGTAGGGCTTAAATTACAATTTTGAAATGTGTCGTCATTTTAATCACGTTAATCATACGGAGGGTTTTCGCGCAGTTTAATAATTTTAATTAATTTATCGATTTTCATTTAAAACATTGAATATAATTATGAAACATATATAGAAAATAATTTCAGACAAATATTTAAAAAGTATAAAATAAGTCACGATAGCCGAGTGGTTGGGTGGTCGGAATTTCGAGTCAATAGACCTGAGTTCGATCCGCAGTTGGTAGGCTCGTACCAATGGGTTTTTCAAAAACTTATGTACGAATATCGTTGGCTTGACACAAAGGCGACGGGCTCACCACCTGTCACGTTGTCCCGAAAATATCTTCGGTGAAAGGTGGGTCGAAGGGACTTAATTGTCTAGACTCGGCCTCTGTCTACCCCTGTATTGGGAATTGCGTGAAGATATATTTTTTTTTTATAATGGCTACAGCAAATGATTTTATTTCTTTTTTAATATCTTTATACCACATGTACAATTCAAGATCAGTTCCTCAACTCTTGAAATGTCAGATTTTTTGTAGAGATAAGATAATGTACCGGTGGGCACAACAGATAAACTTTATAATCAGAATTCATATCAATTGTATGCACCAGGAGAAGTATGCTTAAATCTCAAATTTACCTACTCTGATAATATACTTGAGAAAAGTAGGCATACATAAGTTTAATCTCTCAATGATCACATACATTTCTAAAAGGTTGGCGTGTTTAGATAATTAAAGAGCGTAAATTTTTTTATATAATATAAAATGAATGATGAAATGAATGAATACAACATTAAAGTTTAATCAATCTTTAACCAAACCTTCGGGCTTTTCTCGGTGGCCGGTGTAAAGGAACCTGCCAACCTCAAAGCCAGCTAAGCGCTTGACGACAGCCTGTCCAATACCGCCGAGCCCAACAATTCCAACAGTGCTGCCAGAGACATCTTGCCCGAGATATTTGGTAAAACCGATGGCCCATTCTCCACTGAAAAGTAATAATATACGTTGTACGTATTTATACGCACACGCCGGCTTTCACGGTGTTGTCAGCTCTAAAGAACCGGGGTTCGATTACCGCTGAGGTCAATGTAGAACAAAACACTGTTTACTGTTTATTATTTTCTCTAGGTGTTTCTTGTACCTTCGTTGTTTCTAATTCGATAGTATAAGTGCGATTTATTTTTTGATGAAGACAATGAATGTGTGTATGTATATAATCTCGGTTATCCAGGGCACATCTTATGGCAGTTGAAATTGATTTATTGAAATCTCTTTCATACATTGTAGCGCTTAAATTACAATTTTGAAATGTGTCGTCATTTTAATCACGTTAATCATACGGAGGGTTTTCGCGCAGTTTAATAATTTTAATTAGTTTATCGATTTTCATTTAAAACATTGAATATAATTATGAAACATATATACAAAATAATTTCAGACAAATATTTAAAATCAGTTTCTTAACTATTGAAATGGCAGATTTTTTGTAGAGATAAGATAATGTAACGGAGGGCACAACAGATAAATTTTATAATCAGAATTCATATCAATTGCATGCACCAGGAGAAGTATGCTTAAATCTCAAATTTACCTACTCTGATAATATACTTGAGAAAAGTAGGCATACATAAGTTTAGTCTCTCAATGATCACATACATTTCTAAAAGGTTGGCGTGTTTAGATAACTAAAGAGCGTAATTTTATATAAATATATATGTTTTGGTTCCCATAAAAAAATTAAGAATTTTGCAATAACACAAGTTGTACTGACATTTTGACCTACCGAATTGTGATAAAATAATTATAATATGTTAATTTCGTCTTATCTTTCAACTTTACAATTTTAAATATTTAGGTTTTAATTTAATTTGCTTGTCTTATTATTTTATATGTTTACTATAACTATGATAACTATGAGTTACGTTTATTCATTTACATTTATGTATGAGTTTCGAGTTACATTTATGCGAAAAATTTAACTTAAATCGATTAAGTAGCTTTGACATTTTAATATATATAATAGCATAAAGTTGTAAAGTGAAAAACCATAATGAAATTAAAATTCGAAAAAACGTTTGTATGCCAATTCCATGCATGTATTTAAAATAATCGCTAAAGTCTTAATTTAAATTCCTGTTAGCTGTTATCAAAAGCCTTGGAATTTTTTCAGTACTTCAGTGCTTCCCAATTACACTGTCAGTAAAATAGTATTATTTAGCTATCAGGTCATTCACATCTCATTATATTTGAAAGTATTGTATCTGTAATTACTTCTGACATTTTTTACAATGTTTATTCTAAGTTATACCATGACACGAAAAGATTAGTGAGGTACGTAACAAAGCCATCAACCTAAAAATTAATTGAAAAAATATCTTCATGCTATTCCTAATACTGGGTTAGACCTCTGTCTAGACAATTTAGTTGTTTCAACCTGTTTTCAACAGAAGACGTTTTGGGACAATGTGACAAGTCGTGAACCTGTCGGCGTCTTAATGTTCAAACCAACAATATTAATCGTACATAACTTTTGAAAAAAATTCAGGCTTTTAATTCTAATTTTAAAACTGAATTATGAAATAAAATCTGATGTAAAATTTTTACCTGCGCACTTGTTCCAAGTTTTCTGTGAAACGTCTGGCTGCACCCAGTATCAGACCTACAGCAATTTCGGCGACCGCCGCGCTAAGCACGTTGGGTGTGTTTGCCAGCTTGATGCCACGCGCCTTCAGCTCTGGCACGTTGCAGTGATTGTAACCAGCTGATGCTGTGCTCACTATCTTCAGTTGTGGCCCTGCGTCAGTTGTGAGAGTTTTATTACTCATTAGATGTATCTGTTGTCTTTTACTTTCACTTTTTCAAGTACCATTCAGTTTCTTTTTTATAGAAAAGGCCGACAAACGAGCAGGCGGCTCAAGTGTTTACCGCCGCCCATGAACACCCGCAATACCAGAGGCATAGCAGATGCGTTACCGGCCTTAGAGTGCCCTCTTCAAAATTGGGGAGGAGAGTGTGTGGGCCTCCGGTTACCTGCACTCACCAGACGAAACGCAGAAGTTTGTTAGACTTCTACTTCACGCCGGTATTCTGTGAGGTCGTGGTACTTCCCCGGTCAAGCCGGCCCATTCATGCATCAACAAAAGCTGATGCGTGGCTCTACCACTGTTAGAGGTTCGGAGAGGTACCAGATCAGTTGTTGGAGAGGCACGACAAGAAGTGGAATATATATTGAAATTAATGTAAGAATTTGGTTTAAATATCTTATAAATGGGAAGAACAGTCGTTACCAATTGTCTGGACTTGCGGGCAATGCAAACGAACGTATGATCATTATATTTAATATGAAACCAAACATTATGGCTTTTCAACGTGGATAGATGGCTCGCCTGTGCACAGCGAAAAACGATATCGGAGTGGATGAGTGATCGGAATTGGAGTCAAAAGACCCGAGTTCGATTCCTAGGTTGTAGGCTCGAACCGATAAGTTTTTCAATTTTAGGCTACAGGCTCACTACCTGTCACGTCATGACTAAATAAGTTCTGTTGAATAAGGTCGAAAATGTGTAATATTAATTTTTTTCTATCCCTTATGTTATATTACTTATTTACCGGCTTTGTCCAAAAGCTCCTTTGTAATGGGGTGGTGAGATACCCACACTAGCGCCGAGCATCCAGGTATGAGGTTTAGTATATCCTCTTTGCCTTTGGTCGCTCCTTCTTCGCCGAAATGAATGTAGCGGCTTTTCAGAACTGTGAAACTGAAGTTTAAAAGATATTAAATCATCCCGATGTATATCAGATAAATCACGTATAGACTATCAATACATATCCTTTAAGTTAAAAAATATGTAGTATAAGAATGACGTACATTTTATTTTACATTATACATATAAAAATATTCAACACCTCTTATAAAAAAAAATTCTCTAATGTTATGGGCGGTGTGAATTCATCATAACAGTCCTCTCGTGTAAACCTAAAGCAGATTCATGAAGCCTATTCGGAGCGACCACCATTTTTCACCACACTGGGCTCACCACCTGTCACATTGTCCAGAAAATATCTTAGGTGGAAGGAGGGTCGAAGGGGCTTAAATGTCTAGTCTCTACTAGGGGTAGACCTCTGTCTACCCCTGTATTGGAAAATGCGTGAAGATATTTATTTGTTTTAAGATCACATAAATAAATGACGAATATTTCAGATATGTATTCCACGTTTAGTAAACAAAGAATATAAGAAATATTTGTGAATTTTCACTTACACTATCTAAACAATAAATATAAAGCATGAAAAGTAAGATGACTAAATTAAATTAGCCTCTCCTTCTCCATTTTCCTGTATTCCTTCAACTTCTTACTCGCTTCCAGACTTTCGACTTATTCGTAACGACCGTACTGATCGGGGCGGTGGCGGCGTTGCTATTTACCTCCGATCCCACATACCTTATACAATCATTCGTACATCAACTTCCACGCAGTCTGGAGGCAACGCGGAATTCCTCTTCATCGAAGTACTTCTTTCACATACAAAAATACTTCTTGGTGTTTTCTACAGCCCTTCTCTTACTGTCGACTACTTTCCTACTTTAGAAAAAGATCTGACTCCATCTTATGATCACTCTATTGTAATGGGAGATTTTAACACTTGTCTTTTAAAAAACAATTTAAGATCAACTCGACTAAAATCTGTTATCGATACAGCCAATTTGAAACTTCTTTCCTCTTCTGCTACTCACTTTTTTCCTAACTGTACCCCTTCTCTTCTTGACATAATGTTTGTGTCTTCGCTTTGTCATGTTGAAAAACATGGTCAGTGTGCTGCTGATGCTTTCTCTTTCCACGGTCCTATATACTTATCCTATCAAATTAGACCTCCGAAAGCTAAGTCAAGGATATTACTTCAGCGCAATTTTAATAGTATAAACTTAGATCATCTTATTAAGGACGCCGAAGAGTTAAATTAGAGTTTAGTACTTAATGCGCCCACAGTTGACGAACAAGTTGCTTTATTTAACTCCCTCTTAATTCAGTTGTATAATAAACATGCACCTGTTCGTCCAGTGCGCCTTAAACATCCGCCATCCCCGTGGTTGACGGATGACATAAAACAATAATTACAATAAAAATAAATATATATCTTCACGCAATTCCCAATACAGGGGTAGACAGAGGTCTAGTCTAGATAATTAAGTCCCTACGATCCTTTACGATTAAAAAAATAATTGAGAAGAAGAATACGTTAAAATCTAGATACAAATCAGATCCTAGTCACAATAACAGAGAAAAATATAGATTAATACGTAATCGCTGCAACAATGAGTGTAGAAAAGCACAACGACGCCATATTCATGAATCAGTTCAAAATCCTGACTCTGCTAGAGTCTGGAAGTTTCTTAAATCTCTAGGAGTTGGGAAATCAAATAAAAACTTAAATCACCATACTTTAGATCTTAACCAGCTTAA
This sequence comes from Sericinus montela, assembly GCA_029286605.1. Classification (NCBI taxonomy): domain Eukaryota; kingdom Metazoa; phylum Arthropoda; class Insecta; order Lepidoptera; family Papilionidae; genus Sericinus; species Sericinus montela. The sequence goes on along the minus strand of JAGSMR010000062.1, from coordinate 1,738,317 downwards.
CCAGCATTTCTCTTCCGCGTCTTGCATTGATGATCAGGGCGGTGGCGGCGTTGCTATTTACCTCCGATCCCACATACCTTATACAATCATTCGTACATCAACTTCCACGCAGTCTGGAGGCAACGCGGAATTCCTCTTCATCGAAGTACTTCTTTCACATACAAAAATACTTCTTGGTGTTTTCTACAGCCCTTCTCTTACTGTCGACTACTTTCCTACTTTAGAAAAAGATCTGACTCCATCTTATGATCACTCTATTGTAATGGGATATTTTAACACTTGTCTTTTAAAAAACAATTTAAGATCAACCCGACTAAAATCTGTTATCGATGCAGCCAATTTGAAACTTCTTTCCTCTTCTGCTACTCACTTTTTTCCTAACTGTACCCCTTCTCTTCTTGACATAATGTTTGTGTCTTCACTTTGTCATGTTGAAAAACATGGTCAGTGTGCTGCTGATGCTTTCTCTTTCCACGGTCCTATATACTTATCCTATCAAATTAGACCTCCGAAAGCTAAGTCAAGGATATTACTTCAGCGCAATTTTAATAGTATAAACTTAGATCATCTTATTAAGGACGCCGAAGAGTTAAATTAGAGTTTAGTACTTAATGCGCCCACAGTTGACGAACAAGTTGCTTTATTTAACTCCCTCTTAATTCAGTTGTATAATAAACATGCACCTGTTCGTCCAGTGCGCCTTAAACATCCGCCATCCCCGTGGTTGACGGATGACATAAAAAAATAATTACAATAAAAATAAATATATATCTTCACGCAATTCCCAATACAGGGGTAGACAGAGGTCTAGTCTAGATAATTAAGTCCCTACGATCCTTTACGATTAAAAAAATAATTGAGAAGAAGAATACGTTAAAATCTAGATACAAATCAGATCCTAGTCACAATAACAGAGAAAAATATAGATTAATACGTAATCGCTGCAACAATGAGTGTAGAAAAGCACAACGACGCCATATTCATGAATCAGTTCAAAATCCTGACTCTGCTAGAGTCTGGAAGTTTCTTAAATCTCTAGGAGTTGGGAAATCAAATAAAAACTTAAATCACCATACTTTAGATCTTAACCAGCTTAACCAGCATTTCTCTTCCGCGTCTTGCATTGATGATCAGGCGAAACAACACACGCTGAATTTCCTTTCAAGTATTCCCGCTCCAGATACTCCTGCTTTTAAACTAAGTCAATTTGACAGCTGTGGTGTCAAGAGAGCTATCTTATCCATTCATTCGAATGCAGTGGGTACTGATTGTATAAGCCGTAAGATGATCATCCCCCTCCTTGACCTCCTTAGTCCTGTAATTACTGTCATCCTCAATAATTCCTTGAACACTGCTTCCTTTCCAACTGTTTGGAAAGACGCTAAGATAATTTCTCTCCCGAAAAAGACGAATCCCACGTGCTTCTCCGATTATCGGCCAATTTCTTTACTTCCCTTTTTGTCTAAAGTTCTTGAACGTCTCGTTTATAACCAACTTAATTCCTATCTATCTAATCAAAACCTTTTCAATCCGGTTTCCGACCTGGCCACAGTACAACCATAGCACGTTTACAAATTACAGATGATATTCGTTACGCCATGGAAAACCAAAAAGTAACTATACTTACTCTATTGGATTTCAGCAATGCGTTTAACACTGTTGATTTTGAAATCTTGTTAAGTACTTTGCGCTCTCTTAACACATCTCCACCTGTAGTTGACTGGTTTTGTAGTTACCTAGTAGGACGACGGCAGCGTATACAGGTTCAGGATTTTTCAACATGGACTGAAATTGGCGCTGGCGCTTCTTAAGGTGGCGTGTTGTCTCCACTCCTTTTTGCAATTTTCATCAATTCTATAAGCAATCACATATCTTCTTCTTATCACTTGTATGCAGACGATCTCCAAATTTATACATACTCGTCTCTGGATGAACTGCCATTGGCAATTGAGTCAACAAATACCGACTTGGCTAGTATATTAAAGTGGAGTAAATCTTATGGTTTATCCATCAATCCCAAGAAAACCCAGACTATAATCGTTGGAAGCTCTAGAATAATTAGTAAAATTAATTGGTCTAATTTGCCGCAAATTTTTCTTAACGCTACTCATGTCCCCTATAGCAATACTGTTAAGAATTTGGGCATTTTATTTGATTCCTGTCTCACAAGGACTCCGCAAATTAATGAAGTCAGTCGAAAAATGTTTGCTACACTGGGTTCTTTACGCAGACTACGTAACTTTTTGCCTTTATCTACTAAAGTTGTGCTTGCTCAATCTTTACCTTTGCCCATCCTTGACAAAGCTGATATTTGCTATATCTGAAGAGCAGCTTAACAAACTTGAGCGAATTCAAAACCTCAGTATACGTTTCATATTTGGGCTTCGCAAATATGATCATATCTCCGAATTTCGTAAGCAGCTCAAGTGGCTGCCAATCCGCCTTCGCAGGAATACGCACATCCTTTCAGCTCTGTACTCCGTGCTGTTCAACCCATACATGCCGCAATATTTAAAAGATCGATTTGAGTTTTTGTCTCTTTCTCATGATCGATTTCTTCGTTCCACTATCAACCCTCCGAACTCCTCTACACTCATCTTCCTTTTATAATAAATCTTTCACTGTTACCGCTGTCCGCTTGCGGAATGCTTTGCATCTACACATTCGTCGTGCTCCATCCCTTCCCTCTTTCAAAAAACGCCTCAAATCTTATCACCTTGATATCTGACTCAATTTCCCATATTATTAAATATTTTTTTCTTAATTCTATTTTCTCAGCTTTATCCTCATGCCTTCAACCAATCTCTTTCTTTCTTTATTCCTGGCAATCTATTCATTACGGCTACCATCATCTAGTCATTCCTTTTTAATAATAACGGTACACCACCCTCTTCTTTTCTTTCCTTTATTACTTCTATATCTGCCTTGGTATAGCAAGGTTGTCTGGAAGAAATTGCTTTTTAGTAATAAGACCGCCTCTTGTACCATTTTGTTGTTCCTTGTCATTGTGTTCTTTTTCTTAAATTATGGTGTATAATAAAGAATATATAAATGTAGACTTTTTTTTTTGAACATGCTACTTTTACTTTTATACCATATCCATCATATGAAAATGAGGCATACAAGAGTAAAATTACACGAAAGTACTAAATACGTACTTTTCTCTATTGTGCTGTTTTTCTTACTGTAAAATGTAATAACTAAAAGGTTATTAAAACTTACAATACGAAAAATAGCACAATATGTCAGTCTATCAAGTGTCAAAGGCTGTATGGCTTAGTTCCTTTGCCTGCTCTCCCGAGCGAATAATAAAAACAACAACAACAATCAAGTGTCATGCAAAAATAATCACTACGTTATAGTGTCATGGGTTATGGCAGCTATGGCATAGCCTGTCTATTTTTTTAATTAATAAAATATAAGAAAGAAGAATAAATCTTAATCTTCTGTGATATTCACAATATCATTTGTGTTATTGGTTTTTTTTTGTTTATATGTTGTTCTAATTACCATCATCACTCTACAACAAAATGTAAAGCATGATCGTAATAATAAAGAGACAAATATAAAATGATAAACATTACTTTTTTTATAAAAATATGTACTTACTGTTCTTCTAAAATCTTCATTCCACTTTCGGGGAAGTCGTTGGATGAAACTAAAACTTTTAGTGATTTCGTCATGTTGTTTGGCGCGACGTTCGCCGGCAATGCTGTGTGAAATACTGCCGCGATAAATACGACATTAAGTATTGTTCGCAAATTTGTTTCAAACATTCTTTATCTAGCACAAAAATTACTTTCGATATCTGTTAAGTTGTGATTACGTTATCTGTTAACCTATTTATAGATTGTGTCCAACGGCCGTACCGGACAATGCCAGGGTTACAACTGACCGGACCGGTCAAGAAATGGCCTAGCATTATTACACTATTATATTTATGTTTAGAAAATACGCTACGTCTACGTATCACATGTTTTGTTAGGGTTCCGTATGAAAAGTAAACACGGAACCCTTACTTTGGGGTCACTCTTGTGTCTGTCAGACAATCTGTCTCAGATTTTTTTCTGACCATAGTGATATACTCTGTACTGATCTAAAATAATATTATATAAATAATTTTGAGCAAAAAGCTAAATTCGATTTATATTTGGATAATCATAACTCAATTACGAATGTATAGATTAAATAAACATATTTCATAATCAAAAGTTATTTTATTATACAAATAAGTAAGACGATGATAAACGAGTGATTAGGTGTTCGGAATTCTTATCAGATGGCTCGAGCTCGATCCACAAAAGGATGGCTCAGCTCTATTTGCGAAACTTTTAAATATCGTACATTTATGTATACTTCGCTTGAACATTAATACGTTCAGCTCAGAACTAAAACGTTGCTCCAAATAAGCTCTGGAGGACCTGAAATGACCAACAATTTTTAGAAATCTGATTACCCCATTATAAAGAAAGGCTTAAAACAAAAAGTAGAAACTGCTGATAGCTGATGTTGGGTAAGTTTTACGTTTTTTGTAAAAATAATTAGGATTGAGTGTTAATTACAAAAGGGCGCAGCTCGTATTAAATAAAATATAAGAAAATCGAGCATACCTTATTGTCTCCTCTTACAATTTAAAAAAAAATTGTACTTTCATATTCAATACCCGAGCTCCGAGAGACTCCTAATTAAACGGATAAAGATTCAGAATCCGTATTTTGATGGTCGCAAAACTCACGTATACGTATATATACAAGTAGTCAATAGATTAACTTGAAATTTTGACAGGTAGTTGGATTTTTTTCAAGGAGTGTTTGTAAATAATTTGTGTCCCAAAGTTGCCACGGGAACGGGAAATATTATATTGAAATATAAACATATATGATTTGTTTCCATAGTAACCATTGAAAAACCGAATAAAACTGCTTATTACTTATATAGTATTATTTATTTCAAACTGGAAATTGATATATATTGTCTACGTATATATGTTGTCATATTATGGTTTGGTAGAACTACGCAAGGGTCTGCTTCTAACCCAGATGGCTCCTGGGTAGAAGGGCAAGTATTAGGTTACATCTAATTGGCATGCTATTATGTATTACGTGTGATTTGGGAGATGCAGTGCAACCATGTTAGAATGATTTAAACAACAATGATTAAAAATTAAAACAATGCTAACTAATTCACGTTTTATTTATTTATATAAAAAATTTTCACGTAAGTATTCCTCCTAACTAATATAATCTGACTATATTGTATAATTTTTTTTACTTCTTTTTATTTCATTATAAAATTACATTTTAATTTACAATTTTATTATTTAGTGCCTTTAAACAAAAGTTGTTATAGGTCAAATTAATGAAACAATAAGTAAAAGGTTTTAAATCAAGATACTGGATACATCATGGGCTTTCCCTTTAACGCCAGCAGGATATTGTTTGCTGATATAGTGGCCATTGCATTTCTTGTGGCGATTGTCGCGCTGCCTAGATGTGGCACGATAACTGTAAAGTACAATTTAATTACTACGATCATTTGACAGAGCATTCGGTAATCAGTGTCTACCTCTAATTACTACGCAATCTATCAATTTATATATATAAAAAGAATCTTCACGCCATTCCCAATACAGGGGTAGACAGAGGTCTAGACAATTGAATCCTTTCGACCCACCATCCACCGAAGATAGTTTTGGGGACAATGTGACAGGTAGAGAGCCCTTGACCGCCTTTATCGTCCAAACCAACGGTATAAATCGTACATACATACATAAATACGTACATAACGGCCTTTTAAAGTCCACTGCAGGATATAGGGCTCTCCCATAGGGAGGAATTGCCAATATCGCCATGCTTGGCAAGCGGTTTGCAGATCGCGGTACCAGACCACTCACACCTCAGACGCTGCTGTCCATCCTCAGTCTGATTATTATGGTCTGGTATATTTAGAGATGGTTATTCTGCTATCTATCGGTTGCCATAAGTCGCCTCTTACGACACCCATGGGAAGAAAGGGAGTGGCAATATTCTTTCGCCGTTACCAAACGATAAAATCGTACGAACTATTAAAATATTAAATATTAGTAAATAATATAACTATACCCAATGAGGAATATATATATATATATATATATATATATATATATATATATATATATATATATATATATATATATATATATATATATATATATATATATATATATATATATATATATATATATATATATATATATACATATATATATATATATATATATATATATATATATATACATATATATATATACATATATATATATATATATATATATATATATATATATATATATATATATATATATATATATATATATATATATATATATATATATATATATATATATATATATATATATATATATATACTTACAGCAGTTAGGGAGCGACAGAAGTGGATGATCTTTCGGAAGAGGTTCTGGTGTGACCACGTCGAGGCCGGCAGAAAAAATTTGTCCCTCTTTTAAAGCATTATACAATGCTTGTTGATCCACGAGGTCTAAAAGCAATAATTAAATAGTTAATTAAGTGATAATTAGTGTAATAATTAATAGTGGTTCCATAACAGTACATCGTATTTAACAATATTCATATATTTAATATCATTTAATAATGCGTCAAATCATAATCACTCAGGCATATCAGTGGTCGGATTCTCGATCATGAGACCCGAGTTCGATTCCCAGGTGGCAGGCTCGTACCAATGGATTTTTCAAAAACTTATGTATTTATCGTTGGCTTGGACATAAAGACGGCGACGGGGGCACCACCTGTTACGTTGTCCCGAAAATGTCTTCGGTGAAAGGTGGGTCGAAGGGACTTAATTGCCTAGACTAGACCTCTGTCTACCCCTGTATTGGGAATTGCGTGAAGATATAACCACTCAGGCCCTCATTAAATCAAATAATTGGTATTTATAATTGTGATTAAGGTGCACATAAGGAAATTGTACACAACTTATTAGCACTATAAGGACTACATATAGGAAGACATATTAATGTAGTAGAAAACTTCTGATTAATTATCGTTTTGCTTCGTACCACTAAACCATTTCTTATATTGTATTCAAGTTTAAAAAGTGTAGTTCTACTATCACACCGAACTAAGATGTTCTTCATCTTAGTTCTCTGGTATGATAATGAGGGCCATCGTGGACGGGTACGTGGATCAGTACTAAATAACTACGACATTAATTAATTATGCCAAACATGTCATGTTTCGGTTCGCGGTTATGATATAGACACCTTGTGTTTTCAGTCTGTGAATTATTCCATCTTTGTCTTCCAAGGTTGTGCTATCATTGTCAGTCCTATATAGGAATTATTTGAAGATATACGTCCTACAATAGTTAATTAAATTAAGGTAAATAAAATAAATTATCTTCACGCATTTTCCCCACAATTGGAGTAACGTTGGACGAGACATTTAAATCCTTTCGATTCTCCTTTCACTGATGTTATTTGAGTCAAAGTGACAGGTGGGGAGCCCATCAAACTGCTGAGGTGTTTGCCCTATTTCCTCCTTTTTTCACCCTATTCCATATTTTCAACCTATTGAAATAAGAAACGGTAAGCGAGTACCTCCTCGTCCTATATTGACTAAAACCGCGTTTTTCTTCATTATCTTCAAGGTGCTGGTGTTTATCAAATGTTTGGTGTCGCTGGTCAGAGGACAGCACAGTATCACAAAGTCACTCGTCTTTAACAACTGCTCTAGAGGGACCCGCTCCGCGCCCAATGTCTCAGCTGCGAACAATAATTTTTATATTAAAGTACTGGTCGATTGAACATCATAAAAGATCACAAACAAAAAATGTATGATAAAATACAAAACAAACATTTATATATAGTTATTTTATTAATTTACATTAAAAAACAAAAAAATATTCTTTAAGTTTAAAGTTAACAATAATAAAAGGACCAGAAAATTATCTATGAGAACGATTAAAGAAGGTAAATAGATTATAATAATAAATCAACAAGTAATTCGAAAATGGTTGTAATAATTGTTTTATAAAATTAACTAAAAAGTTAACTAAGTATTATAAACTAAATAATTCACAATAAAAAACCCAACTTCTTTTCGTAAGCAAAGAATCTTTTTAAGATAACCTGCGGCAAATCAAACAATTTTAAAACCGTATTGCAATGCAGTATTGATGAAATTAATGTATAATAAGAAATTTAAAAACAACAAATGCAATGGGTTATGATGAAATATGCATGAAAGTTATTAAAGCTTTGGTGAATAAGATTGTTCCAGTATTGTCTCATCTTATACATATGTCTTTTGCATATGGTGTGATTTTTCAAGTCTCACTGTTTCAATTGTGAAACCCTTACGCTAAAAAGGATGTTGCGCAGATGTTAATAAGTACAGACCAATATCGCTAATTTCTGGTATATCTAAAGTATTTGACAAAACAATATCCGCATCTACATTTTATAATTGAACATAATATTATTAAAGCAGAAGTATTGGGCTTTAAATTATGACATGTTAATGATTGTTATAAAGGAAAATGATATTGTTATTAACATTATATAAAATTATAATACATTGTTCTGTCCGAAAATACTCAAATATCGACTCGAATATCGTCATATTCCAACAAAACAATAATAGATTATACATTAAAACTTTCCTCATTGTAATGTATCGGGATATCAATTGCAGGCGGTTGATTTGAAAACAAAAATTCAGGACATAGTTTATTCATAACGACTGTAGCAATACAGTTGTTACTAAAGGTCTATTTCTCTCTCATACATAGTCTTTCAGACGTAGTCTTGCCTTTGGATTAATAAAAAATACGTAATAACTATAACATAATATAATAGCTATCTTATCATAGGCACGCGAAAAAAAGAGACATTTAAAAAACCATGAATGTTAGATAGTTTACAGTGGTAGAGCCACGCATCAGCTTTTGTTGTCGCATGAATGGGCCTGCTCGACCGGGTAAGTACCACGACCTCACAGAATACCGGCGTGAAGTAGAAGTCTAACAAACTTCTGCGTTTCGTCTGGTGAGTGCAGGTAACCGGAGGCTCACCCCCCCCACCCCTCCCGCCCCGACTCCAATTCTGGGGGGGGGGGGGCACACTAAGGTCGGCAACGCATCTGCTATGCCTCTGGTATTGCAGGTGTTCATGGGCGGTGGTAATCACTTACCATCACGTGAGCCGCCTGCTCATTTGACTCCCTTTTACATAAAAAAAAATTGTTTCCGAGATCATTATAAGTCATGTGACACGATATATATATAATATCAAACTCACTTTAAAATTGCTGATGTAAAACATAGACGTCACGGGAAGCAATCTGTGATCATATTTTAGAGCGCCCCAACTATTAAATCAGATTTAACAACACATGTCTTGCAAAAGAATACCAATTCCTACCTAGGATTATCCGTGTGGCTATTGAAATTAAAAGACATCCCAAATTTAATAGAGAACACGTATTCAATTATTTTTATTGATGACACTTAACCTCATAGGTTCTGGGTGTTTGTGGTACTTTCGTTGTTTCTGATTCCTTAACACAAGTCTATTAGCTTTCAAATCAAAGCAATATATGCGATGTTGTCCCTATCTATGTATCAAGTATTTTGTAAAATCACGGAATTCGCAAAATTGCAAATCTAAACCACGCAAATTAGTTTGTAGAGCACCGCGTGTAGAATTACAAAGCCGCCTTACCTTCGGGCTTGTCACTGCGCCCGGAGTACACGAACCGTGCCACGTCGAAACCTTTCAGCCTGCGTACCACTGCTTGACCGATACCACCCAAACCCACCACTCCCACCGTACTCCCTGCGATGTCCTGACCGAGGCTCCATTGCACACCATACTTCCATTCACCACTGCAGGTAAAAATATTAACCGGTACACAGATGACCAAGTTTCGTTTGGTAATCGCTAGATGGCGCTATTATACATTTTTAATAGAGAACCTTCATATTAATAAATTTTCTCTGCGTTAGCGTAACACTAAATGCAAAGTTAGTCTTTGCACTTAGTGTTACGCTACAAATAATAAATGCAAAGTTAGTCTTTGCATTTTGTGTTGTGTTACTTTGTATTGAATTTAATTAAATTAAAAGATAAAATGAAACTTGATACCATAAGGAAGAAAACTAAAATTACAGATGATACTTACTGTTTTAAAAAAACTAAAATGGAGGGGACAGGGCATATGGTAAGGTGTGATAAGGACAAATGGTCTAGGGACGTAACAGAGTAGTGCCCGAGACATTACAAAGGACGGAAAGGAAGACAACGTCGTAGATGGGAAGACGATATAAAGAAAATAGCAGGACATACTTGGATGAGACAAGCGCAGAATCGTATTCGATGGCGGACTATCGGGGGAACTATGCTGGACAGCAAGAAAATCGTCACGTACCGGTGTCAACAATTAATTAAAATTATTGTAACTCCATTTTAAGATAGATTGTTAAATAAAGGCTATTATTATTATTTTTATGGGTATTTATTATATTTTCTCGTCTGGTTGGGTTTTTATACACATAAAAATAAAAATACTTAAAATAAAATAAATAAAGTATTATAAAATATATACGTAATAGATCCTCATACATAAAAATAATAAATAAATAAATATTAAGACCCAACCAGACGGAAGTCCTCGACAGGGGAGACCAGACGGCCGAGGGTTAGGGTGACAGGGAGAGAAACCGGCGGACGATGCGGGCAGTATCGAGGAGCACCGCTTTCTTCCTCTTATTATTATTATAGATAAATCTTGAACGTAAAATACTAAAAAAAATAACTTCACGCAATTTCCAATACAGGACTAGACAGAAGTCTAGTCTAGACAATTAAGTCCCTGAGAACCATCTTCTATCGAATATATTTTTGGACAACGTGGTACGAGCCTGCCATCTGGGGATCGAACTCGGGTCTCTTGACTCGAAATTCCGACCAACCACTGTCGGCTGTTGTGACTGATTCAATTCGAAGAAATATATAAAAAGTCATAAAATAATAATAATTTACAACTAAGCTTTGCCATCCCAGTGCTATATCTGTAACACCTACATAGGCATTTACATTGTAATATGATTCAATGATCCTAAAAAGGGCGACCCCGCCAGGAATCATGCTTCAAGACTCTATAAGGGATATTTTAAAGATCACTGTTACTTTTAACATTACCTCATAATTCCAAAAAAGGTGAAATGTAGGTTGAAGGGACTTCAATATCTATACCTTTAACTACCCCCACCCCCCCCCCACCCACCGAAAAATGCGTGCAGATATTTATATATTTATGTAATTTACCTCGTAATCTCACTGATGCCTTCTTTAAATCTCCTAGCGGCCGCAATCATGAGGCCAACCGTAATATCTGCAACAGCATCGTCTAACACGTGGGGAGTGTTCCCAATAGCCAAGCCACGCTTCGACACTTCAGCCAAATCTATGTGATCAGTGCCAGATGACATTGTCGATATGGCTTTCAGTTGGGGACCTAAAAAGAATCAACAACTCTCAATCAACGCATCTGCTATGCCTCTGGTATTGCGGGTGTTCATGGGCGGCGGTAATCACTTACCATCACCTGAGCCACCTGCTCGTCTGCCGCCCTTTTCTATAAAAAAAATGGTTATGCTTTCGTACAGCGATCTTCTAATCGAGAAGAATCGGATGCATTGTTCTGTTCATTAGAACTCATTAAAAATCCTGTGTCTATTTTTTTATCAAGCTTTTGTTTTTGTGTGAGATAGTCAATTCGCTTGGCAAGCGACGCCATTACGGCAAATCCTCAAATAACAGAATAGAATGGAATATGTAACTGTATACGCACATAACAGCATTTTACTCCAAAAATAAATTACAATAAAAATAAGAGACGCCTATGTGTCATTGAATTTTAAAAGCTATCATGTAGGTTTGTTATATACGAGTATGTTTAGATTCTATTATTTTTGAGATTTAGTTGGATGTTTCGATTTAATGAAGTCACAGCACGGTAAGGAGGAGGGCGCGGGTTCGTTTCACGAAAAACCTAGCATTGTAAGCTACGCTAGGCATTTTTTTTATTACATCTTCACGCAATTCCCAATAAGCAGACATCTAGTCCAGACAGTTAAGTCTTTCCTCGACCCACCTTGCACCGAAGATATTTTCGGTACAACGTGACAGGTGGTGAGCCTGTCGCCGTCTTTATGTCATAGCCAACGATTTAATTCGTACATAAGTTTTTGAAAACCCATTGGTACGAGCCTGCCACCTGGGGATCGAACTCAGGTCTCCTGACTCGAAATTCCGACCACCGAACCACGCGGCTAACGTGACTTTTATTTTGATGCTTTATAAATAAATAAAAATGCACCTTAACAGTTAATTTCATTAATAAGTATGAAGAAGATACCTGCTAGATCTAATATTTCCCCTGTAAGCTTATGTTTCGTGTTCCAAATGACGGCATCGCAGCCCTGAATTAGTTTTTTGATTTCAGTTAAGCTCTCCGGTTCATAGTCTCCATGTGGCACAACGATAGGTTCTGTTCTGCAAAGTACAAAACGTGACTTTAAGTATTATTTCTCAGCGGATCGGGTCTTTGATTTCGACAAATTTTATTTTCACGATTTGGTGAATCTCTTTAATATCTTTTAAGTAAGATTGTTGTCTGTTACCGAAATGCTTAATGTTGTTTTGGAATTACAACGGTGATCCATCTGATGTCCTCCGTGGCAATTTGCAAGGCATTTTACCTCATAAATAATAAGAATTCTTATTAACCAATAAGAAAAAAACATTCATAATAATTTGAAATCACTTATTTATTTAAGAAAAAAAGGAAACATGGCTTACATGCAGAAACTATAACCTGTATTTTTTATCACTAATGCTTATTTTTAAGTTATGAAATAAAAAGACACACTTACTTATTTTTTAAAATATCCAAACCGGCAGACGGAAAAGATTTATTAACGACTAAAACTCGTTTAAGCGCCATCTCTCGCAAATCTCGTGAATTTTTACAACTGGTTGATAAAGAAATTAAAATTAAGAATTTTTATTGAAACGCTTAATCTAGTATAAATGTAATAATAAGTTGTAAATTATATATATAGCATATGAAATGATATCAACATTTCAAAATCAGTAGATTATTTCTCACTAACATAAATCGTTTGGACAGGTTAAGATAACTTAAGAAAATTCGCGATACGTTGATGTCACGACGTAGTAACGTAGACTGTTATCTTTTGCGTAATAATTTTCAGTTATATATGTATTATCTA
>JAGSMR010000062.1:1672500-1720000 GCA_029286605.1 Sericinus montela | reverse complement strand
GGTAATAATGTATCTATCATGTAACATACCGAGCGTCTGTGCTTTTGGCCTTGGGAATGACAGTCATGTAATCTTGCTCCAGATAAATATCATCGCTGCATTATTATTTCATTACTTAGTACCTACATTTATGTATTCTATTTAGTTGTACAAATATTTATTATTTGATATACCTATAATTATCCTTTTTGTAATTTGGCAAAAACAAAGTACAAAAAAGTAGAAATGTAATCGTTACGGAAACTGGAAACTATAAAATATGTAAAAAGATATAATTACGAGTAAGTCATTGGTATATACATTTTACTCTCCCTATTTATTGTCGACGAGGGCTAATTGACAGGTTGTTGCGCCTGGCGTTGCCCGGGTTACGTTTTGAAAAAAAAATTTGAAGTTAAATAAATGGCTAGTAATCTTTCAATTAAGTTCACATTTTTAAATAAAATATTTAAAGATTCCGACAAACACGGACCCTTGGAATCGCTTATAATTCTAAAGCTTATGGTAATTGGAAATTAATCTTAAAACATATGTACTTAAATAAATATTTAAAGATTCCGACAAACACGGACCCTTGGAATCGCTTATAATTCTAAAGCTTATGGTAATTGGAAATTAATCTTAAAACATATGTACTTAAATAAATATTTTAATTTAGTCTCAAAAACCGTGATCTAAGTTCATTTAATCTGTAATGTGATAGCGAAGACGTTATATTCTATGGTTAAGACATAATGTTATTATATACCATTTGTTGAAAACTTAAAAGTCTACAATTTGTTTTATTAAAGTCCATTTTCTTTAAATGTATTTAAAGAAAAGATATTTATTATACATATTTACCGGACTTTATAAGAGCTGAAGACAGGCCCTCATCTAGCCCAGACCTTAACCCTTTAGACTTTAAATTATGGTCAGTTTTAGAGGACAGGCCTGCTTTAAACGACACGGCGACATTGAGTCTATTATAAAATCTTTGGAGCAACCAGTGGCGAAATTTCCCTCGGAAACAGTGGAATAGTCGAATATTTTTAATTTTTTGCGGAGACTAATAAATATGTACATACATACATACATATCATCACGCCTCTTTCCCGTAGGGGTAGGCAGAGACCACTTCTTTCCACTTGCTACGATCCTTACATACTTGTTTTGCTTCGTCCACTTTCATTATTCCCTTCATACATTCTCTTCGATTCAGGGTACTCTTGACCTGGCCTTTTTTCAGGACGTCCTTGATTTGGTCTTGAAACGTCCGCCTAGGTCTTCCGCTTCCTACACTTCCATTCACACTCGCCTTATATGCTTTTTTCGTCAAACGTTCTTCATTCATTCTCTCGACATGGCCAAACCATCTCAGCATACCTTTCTCAATTTTAGTCACTGCATCTTCTTTCAGACCACAACGTTTCCTTATTTCACCATTCCTTATCCTGTCGCTCAGTTTAACTCCTAACATACTTCTTAATGCTCTCATCTCAACTGCATTTACTCTGCTTTCATGTTTCTTCTGCCATACCCAACTTTCACTTCCGTACATGAGTGTCGGAACCAAAACCCCCCCCTATGCACAGCCAAACGAGCCTTGTTAGACACCATCCGACTGCTCATAAAGGAGTGCAAAGCTCCATTCACCATGTTTCCTGCATTCACTTTTCTTTCAATATCACTATCACACTTTCCATCTCTTGTGAACTTTGAACCCAGATACACAAACTCATTCACCTGTTCAATTTGTTCATCTCCAATTACTATATTGCAGTCTGTCATGACCTCATCTCTTTCAAACACCATTACTTTCGTCTTCTTTACATTCATCTTCATCCCCTTTCTAACAAAAGCTTCACTCATAGCAGTTACCATCTCCTGCAACTCCTTGGCTGAAGACGCAAGTAATACTTGATCATCAGCATAGAGAAAACATTTGACGAGTAACTCATTCATTCTCAACCCACTTTCATTCTCTTTTAAATCTGTCAAGCAATTGTCCATAAACAGATTAAACAGCCACGGTGACGCTACACATCCCTGTCTAACACCTTTTTCGATATTAAACCATTCAGTGTATGCCCCGTTTATCCTTACACAAGCACAGGAATCCCTATAAAGAGATTGCAATGCTCGTATGAGGATACTGCTGACACCTTTCACGGACAATGCTGACCACAATTCATTCCTCAACACTCTATCATAGGCCTTTTCTAAATCCACGAACGTGCAATAGACCTTCTGGTTTTTACCCAGACACTTTTCGGCTATGCACCGCAAGGAAAAGACCTGATCCGTACACCCCATTCCCTTTCTAAATCCCGCTTGTGCATCCCATACTTTTTCGTCCGTTTCATTCACAACCCTTTCAATCAACACTTTCGCATACAATTTACCGACGACGCTGAGAAGGCTTATACCGCGGTAATTTACGCAGTCCTGCCGTGACTCTTTTCCTTATATATATATATATATGTATATATATATATATATATATATATATATATATATATATATATATATATATATATATATATATATATATATATATATATATATACATATATATATATACATATATATACATATATATATATATATATATATATATATATATATATATATATATATATATATATATATATATATATATATACATATATATATATATATATATATATATATATATATATATATATATATATATATATATATATATATATATATATAACTAACGCTAACCTGCTTTGGTGCAGATTGCTCATAGCTAGGAAAAAATTTAAGTGCATGAAAATTTTACCAATTACCAGTTAATCTCTTCCTAGGCTTTTCGCTAAATCTTTACTTACCAGTTAACGTTTTCATTAACTGTCGAGTGCTGAGAGAGATGAGAAGCTGTGTTCTATACTCATAAGGATCTGCCCTTTGACATGCGGAAATCGACATCGGCGTAAAATTGGCGAAAAATCTCGCATCTATATTCTTCTCAAGCTTTTCTAAAGACGACTACGGCAAAGCCTTAAAATCTCACTCATAAACGTCATAGTAATCTCATCTAAAATTACTATTTAATTAATTTAGTAGTAAATACCAAAATTAAACATCCATTCTCTTCTTTTGACCAACAATCCAAAGAATGATTTGCTAATGAAAAATGTACTAGACTCAAGCCTCTCGTGATAACTCATCGACTAGTAGAGACATCTAACGGTATTACACCAAAACATATAAATATATTTAAATATAACCTATGCTTCATTCTTCATTATATTTTTACTAGCCGTCGCTAGATGTCACTACGATAATAAAATATACACTCTGTAAGTTTATATGTATATGAGTATATATTATGTATAACTAACCTAGTTCGGCCCTAAGTTCTGTTACCAATGAAATTCATTTTTTAATGAAGTAATGTAATATTATTAAAATTTATACCTACATATTTATATATATATATATATATATATATATATATATATATATATATATATATATATATATATATATATATATATATATATATATATATATATATATATATATATATATATATATATATATATATATATATATATATATATATAAATATATATATATATATATATATATATATATATATATATATATACATACATATATATATATATATATATATATATATATATATATATATATATATATATATATATAAATATATATATATATATACATACATATATATATATATATACATATATATATATATATATATATATATATATATATATATATATATATATATATATATATATATATATATATATATATATATATATATATATATATATATATATATATATATATATATATATATATATATATATATATATATATATATATATATATATACATATATATATATATATATATACTAGTCGATGAGTTATCACGAGAGGCTTGAGTCTAGTACATTTTTCATTAGCAAATCATTCTTAGGATTGTTGGTCAAAAGAAGAGAATGGATGTTTAATTTTGGTATTTACTACTAAATTAATTAAATAGTAATTTTAGATGAGATTACTATGACGTTTATGAGTGAGATTTTTAAGGCTTTTGCCGTAGTCGTCTTTAGAAAAGCTTTGAGAAGAATATAGATGCGAGATTTTTCGCCAATTTTACGCCGATGTCGATTTCCGCATGTCAAAGGGCAGATCCTTATGAGTATAGAACACAGCTTCTCATCTCTCTCAGCACTCGGACAGTTAATGAAAACGTTAACTGGTAAGTAAAGATTTAGCGAAAAAGCCTAGGAAGAGATTAACTGGTAATTGGTAAAATTTTCATGCACTTAAATTTTTTTCCTAGCTATGAGCAATCTGCACCAAAGCAGGTTAGCGAGCCACAGGATTGCGATGTTACGGCTCCCTGACTGGCTAGATGACGCGCTAGACACTACTGCATGTCACTGGTCTGCTTAATTTTGGTTTGGTATTAGTGAATACCCCTGTATATACGCCACGTAATAAGAACTACATGTGGTATACCTGCAATTAGGAAAAGAATTGGAAGGGACAAAGAGGTCTGAACCGTCCGTTACCTTGATAAACTCACAGCATAATGATAATAAAAATAACAAAAATAAAAAAGGTACATATGTATCTAATATTTCATATTTAATAGTGTAATATATTTAAAGTATGTTTCATATTTAAAGTCTCGACCTCTGTCTACCCCTGTATAGGGAATTGCGTGAAGATATTTATTTATTTATTTATAAGTTATATCTGTAATATTGTACCGTTGGCTTAAACACTAAGACGGCGATATGCTCACGTTGTACCAAATAGGCTTTGGGGAAAGGTGCGTCGAAGTCTTAACTGTCTAGACCTCTGTTTAAAAAAATATCTTCACGCATTTCCCAATACAGGGGTAGACAGAGGTCTAGTCTAGACAATTAAGTCCCTTCGACCCACCTTCCACCGAATATAGTTTCGGGACAACGTGACAGTGTGCGCATCAAGTTATACAAAAACATCAATAGAGTGTGTAAGTCAAAACAAAATTAAACCATAACTAGACCTCTGTCTACCCCTGTATTGGGAATTGCGTGAAGATATTTATTTATTTATATTCTCGTCAAGATCTTTCAAGTTACGCAATTTTTTATTGATTTTATAGCATTACTGAACTTTATCATTTAAGTTTTTCACTTGATCACCTAATTTATGGTGTAATTTGTAAAATAAAGTCACGATAGCCGCGTTGTTGGGTGGTCAGAATTTCGAGTCGAGAGACCCGAGTTCGATCCCCAGGTGGCAGTACCAATGAGTTTTTCAAAAACTTATGTACGAATTTCATCGTTGGCTTGGACATAAAGGCGGCGACGGGCTCACCACCTGTGACGTTGTCCCGAAAATATCTTGGGTGGAAGGTTGGTCAAAGGGACTTAATTGTCTAGGCTTGACCTCTGTCTACCCCTGTATTGGGAATTGCGTGAAGATATATTTTTTTATTTATATAATTTGTAAAATTTTTTACATCCACACTCTATTGATGTTTTTGTATATATTACTTTGGACAGATAATGCAAATTACTTTGGATACAAATGTGTTGTGTTGTGTGGCGTTATTTAAGGAAGGTTTATGTTTAGCAAAAAGTAGTATATAGAGAGTGAGAACTTAACATTTAGTTCTAATTTTGTTAGGTGAATACGAAAAGAAAGAAGTCACGATAGCCGAGTGGTTGAGTGGTCGGAATTTCGACTAATGGGTTTTTCAAAAACTTATGTACGAATTATATTCGTTGGCTTGGACATAAAGACGGCGACGGGCACATCACTTATCACGTAGTCCCGAAAATATCTTCGGTGGAAGGTGGGTCCAAGGGACTTAATTGTCTAGACTAGACCTCTGTCTACCCCAGTATTGGGAATTGCGTGAAGGTTTTTTTATTTTATTTGAATACGAAATATGAATGTATAAGGTAGTTACATGCTTTTTACTTAAGCTGTGAAACTCGTGTATCCTGTCTCGGATATGAGAATATCGACTTTATTTTTTGGTAAAATCAGTATCATTATACATTCTTTTCTTTTTTATTGTTCATGGACTAATACTTAGCTTTACTCCAGCCAGTTTATAGGTAGAAGGTAATGTCATGTTCGAAGTAGGTTAGGACATTGATATACATATCATTTTAAAGACTGGGTATCAAAATTTGCATATGATATGCATATATATTAGTTATTTCCGTAAAAGTATTTTCATTTCATGCCACACTTCTGCAAAACAGGCTTCCCCGACCCTTACTTCCCTCCTCTACAACTGTTTACACGCTTTATTTCTTTTCTTTCGTCATATATGAAATACGCTCATCGCGCATGCGTTTATAACTTCGTCGGGATTAATTATTCGATAATTTTATTAGCATTCATCGCGTGTATCGTCAAATTAAATAAACAGTATGAGCAATTGTCAGAAATAATCGTCCGGAGCAGATACAGAGCTTCAATACGATCACAATTAAAAGTCAAAGGCGTGTAACGAATTGGCCATCTGCGTGTTGATTAATTATAAATCGTCCTTCTGCGCGGCTGGCCGCTCGGCGCCAGTGTGCGCCGTTTTGGCAAACTGTCAACTATTACAAGAGTGCCACTTGTTCTTATTGCTACGCAATTCCAATCGATATAAATAAAATATAAAGCTTTCACGTATGCCGACCATTTTAAGTATGGACATGAATTTTGCCTAGTATTTTAAAGACAATTTTCGCCAAAGCCATTTTATACAATGTACTTGAGAGTGTTTGTGAGCCAGCCGTCGCCTTACAGAATTCTTATCTCTTGATTATGAATTGTATCGTCTAACCAAATAGTCTTTCACAAAAAGATTTTTCTTGGCAGCATGTGCCTCAATGTATGCATGCGTAGGAAAGGTCGGCCATAAGCCTCTTCTGTAAAGAGATTTGCTATAACCGTCGTACTTGGCGATTGGCGATCGCAATATCGATCTCGGGACTCTTGACTCGAAAGTCCGACCACCCAATCACTCGGCTATCGTGACTTTTGATAGCCATTTCTAAAGTTAAGTTTTTTACGATTTAAGAGTAATAAAGAAGGCTAATTCTTACGCCACCACACCGCCAGATCTAATGCGTCAACAGTGACAAAAGGGAACAAAATATTTTAGTGTTGAAACAAAATTCATTATAAAAATTTAGCTTTCTGTTATCTTTACTTCGCAACTGACACTAAAAGTTTAAATGAAACATATAAACAGTCGAATACGTGAAAATCGTAACCCTCATTTGCATGGTACGCCGTTAAAACGTGTAAGTTTGCAGTTCGCACTAACAGTTGAGTTAACTCCAGCTGTATTTGCAAACGCGTAGCAGTGATATGCGATTTAACGTCTATAATTATACTTTTAACTCCCAAGTAGCATACCGTTGGTCGCTAAAATATATTGAAAGACGCGACTATTCAGAAGTAGCTACCTTTTTTATTCGATTAACTTCTTTCTTTAATTTATGGCATGTCTTGATAGAATTCTTTACATGTTAAGTCAGTACCTCCGTAAATCAATGTGAACTGACACGACTACTGTACCTAATCATTTAAGGAAGGGTTAATTTGTAGATTCTGTCCAACTTAAAATAAGTTTATTAAAATAGTTTGTATATAGTAACGGAAAGAAAAAGAAAAAGTATAACGTACATCAATTCACTGTTACTCTATAATTTATGTTACTCTATACTTATTCTATTTATTATTATTATATGTAAGGGGAAACGTAGGAGATATATTATAATTACTACGATTTATTCGAAAAAATTAAGATTTTCTCGTTCAATGTCGTCGTTTAGTAATTTTCTTGTGTAATATACCTATTTATAATATAAAAATACGAAAACTGCATAAAAAATATAACACATTTAAAAAAAGTCACGATAGCCGAGTGGTTGTGTGGTCGGAATTTCGAGTCAAGAGACCCGAGTTCGATCCTCTGGTGGCAGATTCGTAACAATGGGTTTTTCGTAACTTATGTGCGAATTACATCGGTGGCGGACATACAGACGGCGACGGGCTCACCACCTGTCACGTTGACCCGAAAATATCCTTGGTGGAAAGTGGGTCGATGGGACTTCATTGTCTAGACTAGACCTCTGTCTACCCCTGTATTGGGAATTGCGTGAAGATATTTATTTATTTACATATTTAAAGTAAATAAATTAGAAATAGAAAATAGAGAGTAGATGAATGATTAGGATGTCTGAATCATCCGATAAAAAACGCATCCCAAAAAATTAGGGAACACATTTGGCCGCGAAACTTTTACAGCTTATCTTTGTGGTTACCTCCAGCTATTATGATTGTAAGGAATCATTTTCTAATCCGGATACACAGCGATTATAAATCACAAATATCTTGTCATATTTATAAATCAAATCTCTTTTTGTATATTTTGCTTGTTTTAAGAACAATAAAGATTGTAACTCTCGGTGGAGCAGTTGCAGTAACCATATGGATTTTATACAAAGGAAAGTAAACAAACTAACATCTGGCAACAGACGGAATCACAACTACCGATTGACCCTACCATTGATTTAGGTTCGAGTTACGACTTGGGTTCGAACTTGGGTTTTTGTGTAACAATAATGATGCGTGTTTTATTTTTAACTTCTTTCATACCATTATTTGTCAAATTTAAACTGATTGATCGATTTTAAAAATAAAGTGATACGGGCGGGCTCATTCTAATAGTAAAAAAAAATTTTCACGCAATTCCCAATACAGGGGTAGACAGAGGTCTAGTCTAGACATTCAAGTCCCTTCGACCCACCTTCCACTGAAGATATTTTCGGGACAACTTGACAGGTGGTGAGCCCGTCGCCGTCTTTATGTCCAAGCCAACGATATAATTTGTACATAGGTTATTAGAAAAATCCATTGGTACGGCCATTTGAGGATCGAACTCGGGTCTCTTGACTCGAAATACCGACCACCCAACCATTAGGCTATCGTGACTTATACATTCTAATAGTAACAGGATATTATTGAGAGTTTGTGTTTTTTTAGTTATTAATATTATTAAGGTGAGTTAAGTTTTAGTCAAACGAAAAGGGAAGAAATGGCATTTCAATCACTAACTTTGCTATTCTAGTCTTATTCATTGAAATTTTTTAATAATCTCTCTGCGACACGTAAACCTATCTACTTTCGAATACTTACTGTAAGTGAATTAAAGAAGTAATCTTTTAATAATTACTGCTGTTCAAATGTTTTCTTTTAATGGTATCGGGTAAAGCCGCCCGTCTTGATAATCTTGATCAAGATGTGCGGCTTGACCTGATCAATGCGACGACCTCGAAAATAACCGAAGTGAAATAAAATGTTCTTGTGCATTTTTTTCATACTCATACTCAATGGTCGCACTTACTGAGTAGGTTCACTCTTTAATCATGGATTTTTCAAAAAGTTATTTATATTTTTCAAATACTATAGGCTCTCATCCCTACCGTCCCTTTCCTGCCTTTAATCTCCAATTCTAGGAACGAATTGCGGATATACATAGCTGTCTGTAATCACGACCAGGCAAGTCGCAAGTCCATTTTCCAGTATGCAGTCCACACGAGAAATATGTGAAACGTTCAGATACATTAACTTCGATATCTTATTCTTTCGAAGACTACTCGTAAATACTATGGATGGATGTGTGTTTTGTAAAAGTCGCTTCATTTCATCGAGTTTCAAATTACAGCCTATTTTTATTCATATACCAGCGATATACTACTGCAATTAAATACTTATAGATTTTTCAGTACACTAATAATAAAATTAATTAAAAATGTTAGTTTCAATTTTGTTTCGTAATATAGAGTTAAGAGTTCATAGAACTAGTTTCGTTGTATAACTTTCATTGGTTACAGTAATAATACATTCAACTGTGTGAGTTAGTTTTAAATAAAACGATTTTCGGATTTTATCGCGTTTTAATTAGTTAAGTTTCAAGTAAATTAGTTTTTTCAAACTATTTTTAATTCCCGACATTTCGGATGCTTTATCCGTGATGGTCACGGATGAATTAAAAACGCGATAGAATCCGAAAACCTTTTTACTTAAAATGTGTAGTATCGAATTAATGCAAGAAATCATTATGTGTGAGTTAGATTCGAGTTTCCAGTGCGGGAGTTACGTGCACTATCGACCGGAGCGGGCGCCGCTTAGTCGGGAGTGTCCGCGCCGCGAGCGAGCTGCTTTTGACATGTCCCGAATCACTGACCCGATGCATAATCGATTCGCGCCAAAACATTTAGTGACAAACCTGTTTGGCACTCATACCCATTTTCTAATAAATAAATAAATACCATTAGGTGGTCCCGTTTTCAACTTACGCAACACATTTTCGCATAACCAATAAGAAAAGATAACTTGAATAAGAATAACATAAAATAAATATCTTCACGCAATTCCAAATACAGGGGTAGACAGAGGTCTGGTCTCGATAATTAAGTCCCTTCGACCCACCTTCCACTGAAGAAATTTTCGGCACAACGTTACAGGTTGTAACGCCCGTCCGCCAGGTACAGCCCGTCGCCGTCTTTATGTCCAAGCCAACGATATAATTCGTAGGTAAGTTTTTGAAAAACCCAATGGTATACATTTTAGTCATTTGTTGGATGCAACAAAATATATGTTGGTACGATTTTTAGGGTATGTTTACTAGTGTTATAGGTTTCACGATTGTTTAAAACTTTTTTAATTTTTCTGTGTTATGAAAGACCTTCAAGTTAGAGAAATTTCTTTTTAATAAAAACCCAGTATGTTTTTAAAAGAAAGTGCCAGTTATAATTTAATGTATTGTTAATTTGGTCTTGATCTTCAGAAGAAGTCTAAACAGTTATAAATATTGCAATATTAGGTTTTTATTCCTCTTGTTGTAACGACATTCTCAGCGGAATTATTTATTAAAAAATTGGTACTTATGGCGCGAATTTCGAAGTTACTGTGATTCGTGAATTTATTGGTTTATATGATAATTTAATACGAGCAAGCAAGTTCTTGTCAACAGTTTCAGTAATAGGGACATTCAGTTGAAGGCTCCGGCCTCATCATCGATTTTAATTTTTATGACATCATTCCAGTAAATATTCATAAAAATTTAAAATGGTTTACCTGACGATATATTTGTATACATCTTGATTAAGTTATTCAAGATAAACAAATTGTAATGTACTTTCATGATGGCAGATATTTAATAATGTCATATCGGGTTCCGAGTCCGTAAAAAAAAACATTTAAAAGCAAATTAACAATTTAAAAGCGGTCATCTTTTCACATTATATATGTATTCTAATAAAAAGTTGATGACCGGTTTAAGTTTTTCTTTATTTTGTACACGTTGTTTACACAAGGTGACGCAAATAATATCCTCCTGTAAACAAACATGTTTGTTCATCGAAATTAAATTAATTTTAGTCAGAGAAAAACTAAACGTCTGTCAATGGCACAAAGTACGTATTTTTTTTAATCATTTTGAATTTTATCAATGGCAATTCCCAATACAGGGGTAGACAGACGTCTAGTCTAGACAATTAAGTCCCTTCGACCCACCTTCCACCGAAGATCTTTTCGGGACAAAGTGACAGGTGGTGAGCCCGTCACCGTCTTTATGTCGAAGCCAACGATTTAATTCGTACATAAGTTTTTTGAAAAACCCATTCGTACCGAGCGTGCCACCTGGTGACCGAACTCGGGTCTATCGACTCGAAATTCCGACCACCCAACCACTCGACTATCGTGACTATAATAAAAATACTGCACTAGTAGTCCTGAAAAAATAGTACACTATTTTAGAATCAAGTTTTTATTTTTAAATTGTTCGTGAATAATAAAAGTGTATCCGTCAAGGTTCCTGTAATAGACCAAAGAATATATAGTGTATACAGGCCATTTGTCATTGCTATTCTCTATGAGCCTTGCCAGTAGAATTATCTTCGGTAAAAGATTATCACATCAATAGATACCTTATGTTATTTATTTGTGCACATTCATGTAACATATATGAAGCTCACGACCGTATTCATTATACTGGGGTGGTCAGAAGTCCAAATATATAATAAGTTCTTTCGACTCACATTATACCGGAGCTTATTTAGTAGAACGTGACAGGTGGTGAGCCTATTGCCATGTCAGTATCTAACTCAACGATATAAACCGAACAGATTCGAAGACAACATAGATACGTGCTTTCCTCGTCTTCATTCGTTTGTAGTGACTTTCTCCAGATTTAGATTAGGTAACACATTTTCTAATAATTTATAAAAAGTTGCCATGAGCAACTGCTTACTAAAAATATCTAAAAGCTATTCATTAATTCCTTTTAACCCACCTTTCACCGAAGACTTTTTTTGGTCAACATGACAGGTGGTAAGTCTGACGCCGTATTTTATGGCTAACGGTTTAAATCTTACATAAGCAATCTTACATTTGAAAAAACCGATTGGCACGAGCCTTCCACCTGGGATCGAACTCCGATACCTTGACTCGAGTACCGATCACCCAACCACTCGGCAATCGTGACTATCTATTGCTTACTGCGTAAATATTAGTAACTATATTTATAACTGTATTTGAATATATATCCCAACCATAGCATCAGGAATATGACAACAACCAGAAAAAGCGCCGTGACAAGCGAGTAGCTCTCTCTCATCTCTGACATTTTATTTTATTCATTTGGGATAACAAACAGTCATTAATACAGAATATTAAATTAAAACAGAATATTATATGTAACAAAAAAGAAAGAAAAAGTCACGATAGCCGAGTGGTTGGGTGGCAGGTTCGTACCAATGGGTTTTTCAAAAACTTATGTACGAATTATATCGTTTGCTTGGACATAAAGACGGCGACGGGCTCACCACCTGTCACGTTGTCCCGAAAATATCTTCGGTGGAAGGTGGGTCGAAGCGACTTAATTGTTCAGACTAGACCTCTGTCTACACCTGTATTGGGAAATGCGTGAAGATATTCATTTATTTATTTTTATTTTTATTTACAAAAAAGAAATAACTTTAGCAAAAGTTACAAATGTATGACCTACTACGTTAACCACAAATTAAAATACATAAATTAATAATAAAAAATTACGTTGAAGGACTGACGCGCTTGAGTTCAACATAAGGTTTTCAGAATACAATTTTTAACAACAAATAAATAATCTAAGCAATAAAGATACACACTGCTGCCTACGGAGTGCGTCTAAAATGGATTTTTTAAATTCAACTTTTGTTACAGGTAAGAACTTTAATAGTTATTACGTTACACACAGCGCTACTGCAACAGAGGCAGATGCAGCCCCCTAACTATTTGTGGTCTTGGATAGTATAATGTAGAAAACTTAGGTGCACTGTAACCTTTTTAACATAAAGGAGGCGACCAAAATCTGACCAAATAAGGTACTGAGGTACATGCAGTGGCATAAAATACTAAAGTAAACTATACAATATCTTCTTATATGTACAATTTTCATGTCACAATGTGACCTTTTTCCTCTGAAACGGATTTACTGATTTTTACCAAATTTTATATAATGCAGTAAATCTAAGAATCGGCTACGATCTGTTTTTCAAACCCCTAAATGATAAGGGTTGCCATCTTAACATTTTTTTTTACTTTTTGGACAAATTATTTTGTTTTTATTCTTCTATAATGTGGCATTAAAAATACATACAACCCTAAATTTTTACCCCTCTATGATCAACCCCTATTTTTTATATGGCGAAACAACGTTTGCGGGGTCAGCTAGTTATTATATAAAACCATGATTACCAAAAGACGAAACATCATTTAATTTTGTGAAATACACGCTTTTTCACTATGTGAAGATTAAATATTATTGCCATATTTAATAGTTTAAATTATTTTATAATAAATATGCAACTGTTATCGGAATTCTTGATTTTTTTCTCTATAATTTGGTGCTCATTTACCACGATGTACGTATTTGGACTAAGTTATGTGGATGGTCGTCTTCATTTCTTATATGTATGGGTACCTACAGGTTATGTAGACCAGAATAGAGAAGTAGAGGACGATGTTTAGCTGGTAGCTCCGTGGCTGTTTTAACAAGAATTTAGACAATGTTTGGGAATTAACATAGTGTTCATTAAACATATTGCTTCTACTCCTTTACATTCAATATTTTTTTGATAAATAAATTCATACATAGTTGGGACAACATCACATACAATGTAAGCACTTCAATCACTGGTGTTATGGAATTCGAATCAACAAAGGTACCGCAAACACCCAGACTCGAAAATAGTTGTAAAGTAGTGTTTTCTACATTGGCCCGATCGGGAATCGAAACCGCGACCTCAGAGCTAGCGACATCATGAAAACCGGCGTGTACACCACTCGTTCACGGAGAACGTAAATAAATATGAATGAGAATAATATGTACATTTCTGTATTTTTTAATTTCTATTTTCCCTAGTATAAAGATGTTTATAGCATTTTTATGATTTCGGCGCGGCTACTCCACTAAAATAGACGTCGTAAAACAATAAAAATTGTAATTAACTACTAAAAAAACGTGAAAGTAATTGTCATAGATAGCATGCGGAATTTCCGTTTGCCGAATGTTGTCGGCGCGGCGCGTGCGAGCTCACCTGTCACTGCTGCAAGGTGGCAGCACTGCGCGCGCCCGCCATTTTGCACGCCCAAACCACACCTGTAGCTAAAAAAGTCGTATCAGGTGGTGCGGACGTTAAGGTCGCATTATAATATGTTTTATGGGCACTTTTTTGGTGCGATAGAACTATCCTAATGTCTAATAATAATTTCTCTTTCATGCTTTGTTTAATACGTTAGATAAAGCGGTTTATTTGATATACATATGGTTATTTTTCGTTGTAACGATAGTCGAGCGGTTGGGTGAACGGAATTCTAGTCAAGTGACCCGCGTTCGATCCCAGGTGGTACGCTCGTACCAAAATCGTTTTTTACAAAACTTATGTACGATTTATATCGTTGGCTTGGACATAAAGACGGACATGAGCTCACCATTTGATTTTGATTACACAATTCGATTTTGTACTGTAACTTTTTTCGTGAAATAAAAATTTAATGTTTTGGTTACAAATTCATCACCGCCTGATGTGAGTTGCCCATAGATGACATCAATAATGATTTTTTTTCTTTTGATTTCTTAAAAACAAAAACTTTCTTGATAGTTTTCTTACATACTTCAACTGTGCTTATTTGGGACAAAGTGAATTTTACTTTAATGTCAACATGATTTTGTCTAACACAAAACACATATTCTCGAATTCAGGCCGCGGCTTCTGGTGATGCATAAATGGGCCAGCAGGATCGGACAGAAGACGCACCTGGTGATCTACACCAGTATAACTGTATAAAATATATTAATAAATACATTGATAGGGAAAACATGATACAAAGTAAGGACCTAAAAAACGCGAATGTTACAGAGACTTAGATTTAAACAAATACAATAAGGTGATCCGATTGCTTGACAAAATAGGAGAGCAAAGCATCTGCAGGTCTTTATCGGAAATTGAGCGGTTTGTAAGAGAATTAGAGATTGGGAAAGACGTATAAAAGTAAGATAAGTCATAGACAAAATCAATCTTCCTAATAGGATCTGTCATTACAGGTTTATAGAGCAAGTTATTGTCGGTGCAACAAAAAAGGATAACTTCTCAACATATTGTAATGTATTGAAATTGTGACATTTTACCGAATAAACATCGAGACTAATGATCATGAGGTTAAAGATTACACGGCCTTGTTTCAGATTATTCTTGCGGCTATTTTGTGTAAAAACATATCTTACTCCCTACTTTATAAGGTCTAAAATGTTTAAATGGGCTAAAAAAAGATGCACGAACGAAAACGATAAGTTAGTTTTCCTAATAAGACGAAATATTTAGCTAAAATTTACAGTTAACAGCTTTGTATTTGCAGTAAAAAACAATAAAAAAGAAGTATTTAAATTCAGACTCTATGCGACTATATCAGAGTCCATTTTCTGAATGCGGTTTTATTTTTTTGTAACGTGTTAAGTTAGAGGAACACGCATGTGCAGCCTCTGTAAGTCGTTAGTAATTTTTTTATTTATCCTTCGGTGACACAAATTTGTGTCAACAAATAAGAAACGTCACAGATGGTACTGCAAATGTTGTTTTAGTTGTTTTCAACATTGTAAAAATGTATTGCGTTATTTTGGTTCCCTTCTTAGATATATAGTTAACCCTGGAGTACAGTGAAAAAAAGTTGTGCAAATTGCATACATGTGGTTGGCAGTTTAAAAAGTAAAAAGCTTAAATTAAGTTTCTTTTTTTAATTGCAATAAAACACTAATTTAACAGCCATTACACTTACAATATTATCTGTAAAGAATCCTGGCGGTATTCGTTTATAAATAAAAATATGTGGCCTGTCCTCACTGGATAATTCGTTGATATCCATTTGCCGATAATTAAGATAATTGAATATGGTTTTAATTAACTCGGTGCACTTTCGCGGAAGGACCTTGCTTAGTATCTTTAACGATGTCGACAGTCCATTTTTGGCAGTGAAAACGTGAGTCCAACAAAATGCTCGCTGGCAGTTAACAAATTTTTTTCTTAATTTGAAATACTTTTTTTTTACTTTTTTTATTTGTGGCCTGTTTTGGCGTCTTTGTTTTAATGTTAGGTATTTTTTTGGTTATCATATCTATTGTACTGGTGTAGCAGTGGACAGGTGTTATCATGAACGGAATAAAGGAAAAAAGCAATCGTCGGCCTTTGTTTAAGAGCAGTGCATGTTACAAAAAAGTGTATATATAGGGTAATTAAGCATTTAATCATGTGTGTGGTATAAAAATCTTGTAGAGCTGGTTTATTAAGTTATTTGTAATTATCTTGAATTGTCTTTCAATATCACCTGTACTATAAACTCAAGATAATGGCGCAGTAGCTTTGAAGAAGCCTCGATTGTGTCAGTTCTTCTTTTGTCTTACTTACTTCCTCTTACCTACTTACATATTTAACGGCTTGAGAAGTCCACTGCAGCACTACTTCCGTAAGGAGTATATGCCATTATCGTCACGCTTGGCTAGCGTATAGGCGATCGCAGTACTATAGCACTCGAACCCTAGACGCTGCTCTCTTTGCGATGGTTATCCCGCCATCTGTCGGTAACTGTTAACTTATTTAAAGATTTTCTTTTAGTCGCCTCTTATAACATGAAGAAAAGAATGGAGTTCAAGTGTAAGAGTAATAAAGAAAGTGTGGTGCACTTTCTTTATTACTCTTACATTATAAAATATACCACACGGTTTGGACAAAAGTTTATGTTGGGTATAACTTAAATTTTCAATCAAAACACTTCTCCCTTTTATCCAGAAAAAAGGTGATCCTCTTAACTGTGAAATCGTAAGGCGCCGTTTCTGCCTTCGTAAATACCTAACTCACTGTGGCTCTTTATGTATTTAAATTTTTATTTAATTATCATTTAATTTTATTGTTTTAAGTTAAGTCACGATAGCCGAGTGGTTGGATGGTCGGAATTTCGAGTCAAGAGACCCGAGTTCGATCCCCAGGTGACAGGCTCGTACCAATGGGTTTTGTAAAAACTTATGTACGAATTATATCGTTGGCTTGGACATAAAGACGGCGACGGGCTCAGCGCCTGTCACGTTGTCCTGAAAATATCTTCGGTGGAAGGTGGGTTAAAGGGACCTAATTATCTAGACTAGATCTCTGTCTACTCCTGTTTTGGGAATTGCGTGAAGATTTTTATTTATCATTTAAATTTTTTGTCTTTTAGATTTGTATAAATATATGTGTACCTAAGTATATATTTGTGTTTGTGTGTGTATTTATAACTTATTGTTAATGTATATTTATAAGTTGAAATATGTCTCGGAGAGCGTGATGTCGACTTTTTCACATCGACATTTCAACCTCAACACCGGCAGAATAACATAACGCTGCATCAGTAATGCTACTGCATACTGTTGAAGAGGCCGGTTTTATGCTACAATCCAACAATTTAGGTTTTTATTTAGGTTTCCGTCATAGTAATAAGTCTTTGTTAAATGTATTGTTTTGTGTCAGTGAATAAACCTACATACTTTACTTCTTTAAAGTCCGTTGTAATACAATTGAGTCGAATGTAACACAGGACATTAAAACAATGAATGCCGATTATTTTATAGGTGGCTTCTCTGTCTAGGAGTCGTCTGGCTCTGTACCGACCCCCAGCAACGACTTGTGTTCCGGTTTGAGAGGTGAAAAGAGCAAATATAATTACGGGCTATAAGAAATTAGTCCTCATAAAATAAATAAATACATACATACATAGGTAAGAACAATATCACATACATTAATCTATCCCAAAGTAAGCGCTTAAGCACTTGTCGTATGGAAACAGAAACAACGAAGGTACCTCATGAATGAAAAGACATCTTTAACATTCTTTAATTAAAGTTGTTTGCTTAGTTAGTTGTTGTTCTTAGGCTAGAGTGTTCACTTATCATCATATGACAATTAGCTTTTATAGAGACTACGCTACTACGCCAATCGCCACGCTGGCAAGTTATCGCAGTATCAGATACTCTACACTCAGCTCTCCATTATCAGTCCGCTGAATTTTGATCAAGCACTTATCGAGATGGTTATCTCGCCATCTCTCGGTAGGCAATTGCATTTCTAATGCCTTTTCCTTAGTCACCTTTTGCTTCATCTACGGGAAGAGATGGGGTGGTATCATTCTAAAGTCGTTACCATAAAGCAAATTACAATAGTTCGTTAACAACCATAAATGTATGTGAGCTATATTAATTTAAGAAATTTATAGATGTTTTGTTATTTCTTAGGTTTCATATAATGCCTTACAGTCAGCTATTACATACATTCATGAAGGCCTCTTAAAGTCCACTGCAGGATATAGGCCTCTCCCAAAGGGAGGATTTGCCATAATCGTCACGCTTAGCGGAGGGATTGGTGATCGCAGTACCAGACCATTCGCACCTTGGACGCCTGCTGCTCATCTTCGGTCTGATTATTTTGGTCTGATATTTTTTGAGAAATGGTTATCCCGCCATCTATCGGTTGCCATTAGGATATTCTAGGCTCTTTCCCTTAGTCGTCTCTTACGACTCCCACGGGAAGAAAGGGAGTGGCAATATTCTTTTTTTATAGAATAGGGAGGCAGTCTGCAATATCGGACGAATAGCAGATGCGTTGCCGGCCTTTCAGAAAAGTATAGGCTCGTTTCTTGAAGGTCCCTAAGTTGTATCGGTCTGGAAAAAACGCTGACGGCAGTACATTCCATAAAGTGCAAGTGCGTGGCAGAAAACTCCGCGAAAAACGCACTGTGGTGGAATGCCAAACATCAAGATGGTGGTGATCTTAGACTGCTACTACATGGCTATTATTGAAAAGTAATTCGTTGCATCAAATGCCCGGTGTATTCGTTTCTCTACAAAACTGTTCGGTATGTGTGCGTGGCTGCGCCCACCGCTAACTATTGTGTAATAAACAGTGTTAAGCTGGCCAGCGATCGTTTCACATGTCCGTCCCTATATCTAACAAAAGTAAAATAATTAATAATATGTTTATAACCATTCATACGTAGACGGCCACTCATAACAGAAAATGAAAAATTATATTCTTTGACATCGAAACATCAATTTCACATGTTGTTTGTACGTATTTAATTGTTCGCAAACAAACACCGCGTTGTAACGAGGAGTAGAGACAAATTAAATTCTGTAGACTTTCTATTAATTAGTTAATAGACTCATTCGTTACTTTGCAGAAAGTAATTATAATAAGGATGTTATTATATAGCTATACAGCACCATTCTGCATGTAAAAATAAAAAGCATACGTTTCCTGGTCCGAAGAGAAGAAGTGCACCACTCTCCCACAGAGGCGTGCACTAACTCTACTACATACACCACCACTACTTCACGCAAACCAGGTAACATATATACAGAAATTATGCGATAAGTGTTTCGCCTCTAAACAAGGCATTATCAAGCGTGTAGACTAAGATGAGAGCGCGACCGCAAAGTACTCCTTATGTATGTGTGCATATGCCATTTATTTTTGCATGCGAAAAGGTGCAATATTACTGTATAATAACATTTTTTAAGACCCGCGACAGAGGTCTCTTGCTGGAACTACATCTTTAAGTAAATTAAAATTCCTTTTTACTTATTCCGCTTTATTTATTTTAATTCAAATATCGGATTCGCCTTTAAGGATAAGGCGAAACAGGTCGAAGAAGCTTTTCACTAAAGGTTTTTATAAGCCATAATAGAATAGCTGAAACGGTTATGCTTAGAAAGCGAAAATACACATTTTTTCCGGTTCCTTCAAATTTTTTCCGGCACTTTTCGAGATGATCCTTTTTAACATGTCGGCCTTCACTCTTGTGGATCTCTATAGTTAATGAAAAGTTGTTAAACTGAGAAGTTTTTGGTCGTAGTGTATTTGGTCGAGTCTCGCTAGAGGCACACATTTGTATAATGAATATCAAGGTTTGTTCTGTAGTCATGGCTGTTTATACATATATATATATATATATATATATATATATACACATATATACATATATATATATATATATATATATATATATATATATATATATATATATATATATATATATATATATACATATATATATATATATATATATATATATATATATATATATATATATATATATATATATATATATATATATATATATATATATATATATATATATATATAGTTATGTATATATGAATATTATCTTTAAATATAAGTAAGTATTAGCCTTTGCAATTTTCAAGAATTGTGCTCCTACTTTACCCTCTAGAAAAAAGATAATAATTTTAATAACACACGGATAAAATTCATTCTTATTTATTTTTAGTATTGAGGTCTATGGTGAGGAGACCTTATGAGGTCTATGGTGGAATCATAAAAATTATAAGAAGGAAATTACGATCTTTACGTTTGTTTCTATTTCATGCTGATCTAGTAAGGAAATACCGTAATGATTTAACAACCTAAATAAAATTTAAACAGACACTTTTGATAAGAAATAAACTTTGAATCCGATTTGACAAGTGATAAAGAGATCGTTCGAGACGTTTGGTAGCGTAAAGGAGAAGCTCCTTGTGAGGAAAGATTAGGAAATAAATAAAAGTAGGAACCCAATCCACCCAAGCAATATTTATTAGTAGTTTCTGCCCTCGACTTCGACTGCGCATTATATTATTTTCGTACATGAACCGGAACGTCGACGGCGCAGGCGCAGACAGTTAAGATCTTTTTTGTTTGGATAAGCTACGTCAACCAATAGCCGAAGACACGCATTATTTTTCTGCCTATTTATTCTTGTCATCAATATTTCTTGTTTCTTATATTTTAAAAATATTTCATGTCCTTATATACACCTAATATACAGTCCCCGCGTTTTATTTTGAACTAAGAATCCTTTCCTTACCAAGACGGAGAAAGGACCATAATGGTCCTTTCTCCGTCTTGAGGAACAAGAAAATTGAGGGTGCAATCAATAGGACTGCAATAATTAGGCGCAAGAAACAGTTGATGGATCTCAAAATATGAAAAAAAAAATGCTGAATCTTCTACGGTGGCTTGGGATTCTATCAGAATTTTTCTGTATATTAATACAGTCCACGTCTTATACTCTAAGATGATGATCCCACACATAAAATTCCCGCGGGATCTTTTAATTTACCAGGATAACATGAGCCTAAGCCACACTCCTGATCTCTAAAACTACAAATCATAATCCGCTTGTCTAAACCATACATCATCCACAAAATTATACATTATAAACTATCTGTGTGTCGAATTTCTTTAAAATGTATTCAGCAGTTTTGAGTGACGGAGTAACAAACATCCGAACAGCTAAATATCCAAGCATACAAACTTTTACAATTATAATATTATACTAGGATTGGTTAGCACGATACTTGCATTTGTATATTATAATAGTTGGCCATAAATTCTTTATAAATTCTTATGTATCTTAGTGATCTCGCCATCTGTCTTTTATTGCGAATTCTATAGCTTTTAGTTTAGTCGCTTTTAAGACACCAACAGGAATAATGGAGGAGAAACATTCTAACACCGATACAACAAATTGTCCTTATATTGGTAAAATTTTCATAAACGGAAGCATTATCTACATGTGCGTTTTCATATTTTCTCTTCCAAAGGTTCGTCACTGATTATTCTAATATAGCCCTAGAAAAAGCCCCGAAAATACGTCTCTATTAGAGATTTTTCTTTATTAACCAGTGTGTAGTTTTATACGTATATACATTAATCAGAAACACAAATTTATTATAAAGAAGACGCCAGCTACAAAACAGAATTAGTTTAAGAATATTAAAAAAAAGGCGCGAAACAAAATGCACTTTGACGTTGGGTGGCTCGAAAGAAAAACTACTTGAAAACATGAACTGATTCGGTCCGAGTTTATTGGTGTAATCTGACTGTGCGGTCGAGGGTTGCGCAGATGCAATAAAATGTGTGTGTGTGATATGAAGTGACGGAACGCGGTGGCCTGGTGTTGTGTGGTCTAAAATGAAAGTGATATAAATTTTTTTTTCTGTCATTTTCATAAACATACCAGTATCTTACAGGAGTGAGTTTGAGTTTTTGTTGTCGATTTATTCTATATTACTATTGATGTTATTACTGTGTTTAGTTTATTTAAATACATCGAGTACTCGTGCATTGTTTTGTAATTTTGCACTTTATACCTCTGAATATTTTTAAAATAAAATATTCTTAAAATAAAAATAAAATAAATAAATAAATAACCTTAACGCAATTCCCAATACAGGGGTAGACAGAGGTCTAGTCTGGACAATTTAGTCCCTTCGAACCACCTTCTACCGAAGATATTTTCAGGACAACGTGACAGGTGGTGAGCCCGTCCCCGTTTTTATGTCCAAGCCAACGATTTAATTCGTACATAAGTTTTTGAAAAACCCATTGGTACGTGCCTGCCACCTGGGGATCGGGATAGGATGCAAATGCCTTCCTTACATTAAAAGTATTTAGTATTTAGTGCACTTTTCTGTGGGAGGAGGGTGGTGCTATTCTTCTCTTCGAACCGGGTAACATATGGCGTTTATTTGTTTTTCATGCAGGATTGTGCAATATGATTTTATGCCTGGGGATCGAACTCGGGTCTTTTTACTCGAAATTCCGACCACCCAACTACTTGGCTATCGTGACTTTTTTAAATCTTTTTTTATCTTCTCGCATTTTCCCATACTGGGGTAGACAGAGGTCTAGACAGTATTGTCCTTTTTACAATAAAGCGACAAGGTGTCTAGCTGGTTAGCTCCTCATCGTTCATAACATTAATAATAACATTTAGTTTAATATTTGTTTAGTTTCAGTTATACTGTCTGGGCTTTGTGACTTGTACTACACGGGGCGGTACTCGTAGGGATGTGCAGCGGGCGCGAGTGGCGCGCGGTCGCGGCGAGCCAATTTCATAGATTCGTCACCGATTAGCACGCGCCGGACAATGCGCACGGACCACATTGGCCTTTAATTTCATATTTTTTTATGAATAAAAAAATAAAACAGTGAAGATGTTATACAACCTACATACATACATATTTGATGGTTTAAATCCATTGCAGGACGTAGATCTCTCATTTACTATAATTTGCTATATGCGACATATTGATGTGTTTGAAGGCGGTATTAACATAATCAATCGAAATAAAATAAATAAGTCACGATAGCCGAGTTGTTGGGTGGTCGGAATGTCGAGTCGAGAGACCCGAGTTCGATCCCAAGGTGGCAGTACCAATGAGTTTTTCAAAACTTATGTACGAATTTCATCGTTGGCTTGGACATAAAGGCGGCGACGGGCTCACCACCTGTCACGTTGTCCCGAAAATATCTTCGGTGGAAGGTCGGTCAAAGGGACTTAATTGTCTAGACTTGATCTCTGTCTACCCCTGTATTGGGAATTGCGTGAAGATATTTAAATAAATATCTTAAATATGATTAAATAATCGAAATACAATATCTACCGTAATTTCTGTTGAAAAATATTGCCAAACTACTAACTTTTAGAAGTGCAGTGCCTTCCATCCACAGCAGCCGTAGATGTTGACCCATGTACGCTATTAATTGCATTACCACATCAAAGAGATTAAATGCCGATTTCCTTGGACTTCACAGATACACTAGTGGTAATAAGGTATCTTTAAAGCAAAAAAAGGAATTTTCGAAATTATTTTGCATATGACGGAGTTTTAATAAATCGTGCAGATTTCGTTCCGTTAGTCCTATACAATTTTGTGGATGTATATTGATATTTAGGTAATCTAAACTGAAGAGAAAAATTAAATTAAATAAATGTCTTTTCGTATAACAGATAGATCTAGGACGAATTTACACAAATGAGAAAAATTTCATTAAAAAAGGCTTAGTAGTAGTAGATATTAGCCTTTCCAAACGCCGTGAGACGAATCTTTACATAATAAGGTTTAAAGTTTAGGAAAACACTTTAAAAATTGTACGTTATTTTCATGACACCAATATGTTGCAGCGCGACTGAAGAAATGCGAAACGGCGCCAAGACGGCGCCGCGATTGAAGCTCTTGCGGAGACCGAGATCTTCTTTATATGTATGTAACATCACTAGAAGCGCTGCAGTACTGCGCTTATCAAACAGTTTTGAATTATATGTGATATATTTCAACTATCATTAACAATAACTGCCAAATAACTGTATAAATGGATAGGAACAATATCACAAACGTAGATAGATAGATAATTCTTTATTGCATGTCATATTACAGAGTTACTTATAATTTCAGAAAACTACAATCTGTGGTCATTTCGCTTTGAGCGATTTCTGCCTGACAAACAGGGCATTAAAAGGCATCAATTATGAAATATTTGCTCAACTAAAAAA
This sequence comes from Sericinus montela, assembly GCA_029286605.1. NCBI lineage: Eukaryota > Metazoa > Arthropoda > Insecta > Lepidoptera > Papilionidae > Sericinus > Sericinus montela. The sequence goes on along the minus strand of JAGSMR010000062.1, from coordinate 1,695,035 downwards.
GATAGGTGTAATTTCTAATACAATTACACAGAATACTTAACAATTAAAAATATTTCAGTAAATAAACTATATAATATACAGATAAGTTTATTTATATTCAAATATGTTCATAAATTCATACAAACATAAAATCTGTGAAAGATGAATTTGTGAAGAAGTGGATTGTAATGGCCGTTGATTAAAGCTTGGTAGATGTATCCCACTTCTTAGGCTGATTATACTCAAATAAAATTAACAAATATCTTCACGTCAATCCCAATACTGGACAGAAGTCTCGACACACCTTCCACCGAAGACATTTTTGGGACGACTTGACAGGTGGTGAGACCGTCGCGGTCTTTATGTCCAAGCCAACGAAATGAATCGTATCGTCGTAGGTTTTGAAAAAAACTCATTGGTACGAGCCTGCCATCTGGGGATCGAACTCGGGTCTCATGACTCGAATTCCGATCTCCTAACCACTCGGCTATCGTGACTTTTATACTTCATGCGCTTATATTACTATACTCCATTTATTTCTACGCTTTATCTGTATAAGTCACGATAGCCGAGTTGTTGGGTGGTCGGAATTTCGAGTCGAGAGACCCGAGTTCGATCCCCAGGTAGGCAGTACCAATGAGTTTTTCAAAAACTTATGTACGAATTTCATCGTTGGCTTGGACATAAAGGCGGCGACGGGCTCACCACCTGTCACGTTGTCCCGAAAATATCTTCGGTGGAAGGTGGGTCAAAGGGACTTAATTGTCTACACTTGACCTCTGTCTACCCCTGTATTGGGAATTGCGTGAAGATATATATTTATTTTTATTTATTTATCTGTATAACAGATGTTAAGACACGTTAGTTTTTTTTAAGCAATGCAGCATCATTATTTCGCAGTAGTTTTCAAGTGATTACCATTAATTAAGAACCCCCAACCGAGTGCAATTCAAGATACCAATAAAATTTGTTTTGTAAATTTAACCGTTTATTGCGAATTATAATTTAGGGTACCTACATATTCATCAACTTTGTATTGTAACTGCTAAATTTAACTGTATAAATATGGAAGCAACAATTGCTTCCATATTTATACAGTTAAATTTAGCAGATCTACTTTTAAAAAGGTTAACTAATAACTTAATAGCCTTAAGTGAACGAACGACCTTGAGATAATAATGAATAAAATAAATATCTTCACGCAATTTCCAATACAGGGGTAGACTGAGGTCTAGTCTAGACAATTAAGTCCCTTCGACCGACCTGCCACCGATGATATTAATGAGATCTTGAGAGAATCAAAAAAATTGTCGTTAAAATTAGCACATAAATCTTCCAACTTTTTATTATAATGAATGTTGTAAAAATGAGCCGATGAGAAAAAGGTTCAAAGTATAAAAAAACATAAAAATTAAAAAAATGCTTCTTGACAGAACATTCGAAAAGGTACGTAACAGAACAGATAATTAAAAACACTTCGTTATGAGGTGACTATAAAAAATCATTGTATATTCTCGTTATAACGAAGTGTTTCGGTGTCGCGAAGAAACGTTCAGAAGATCAAACCGACGAATATTTTGAAGAATGAAGAAGAATTATTCGTCTGTAAAAGGAGAATATTAACGATAGCTTAAAGAGAGGTAGCAACTCATGACATTGACATCGTTTACTTTGTTTTACAAAGTCACGATAGCCGAGTGGTTGGGTGATCGGAATACGATTCAAGACACCAGAGTTCGATCCCTAAGGCTCGTACCAATGAGTTTTTCCAAAAACGTTCGTACGATTTTTATCGTTGGCTTGAACATAATGACGGCTACGGGTCAACTACCAGTTATCATGCGTGAAAGTTGGGTCGAAAAGAATTTAGTGTCTCGACCTCTGTCTGCGAATGGCTTGAAGATATGTATAGTTTGTTACGCAAACAATGATTGAAGAAGTGACAAAATGTTTTAAGACTGTTACTTAAAAAAATATAACTCGCCCGGTGCGCTTGCACCTTTGCTTTGGCTAAATAATGTTTACGAGTATTGAATTTTTTTTATAGACAGATGCTTAAATTATGGTAATTCTTATTTAAAGTTAATCGCTTTAGTAATGTATAATTTATAATAATGTTAATTAATAGGTACCAAATGACATTATTAAAATTCTTTAACTTAACTTTATCAAGCTATAATTCGCAGGTTATCTTAATACGAGCTAATCCTGTTGGCGTATTAATTTATAATTAAGTATCTCGGAAAGTTCTTTAAGGATTGAGGCACGTTTTTTTTATTTAATAGATAAGTAGGCATGTCTGAGAATATTGTAGAAAAAATTAAAATTAAAACTATGTTAAAGCGCCATTTAATACTACTAAGCTAAGCTTGGATAGCCAGATTGAATCTAAAACTTTGAGACTTTAAATCGTTAATTAGTGATTTTTGTTCCAAAAAATATCTATACAAATATTGTAGCACTATTCACTATAATACAAATATTTTGTTAGACGTTGTCCCAAATTAGCCTCGGCGAAACGTGGGTTGACAGGACTTCTTTGACCTCTGCATATATGAGATGAGAAATGGTGTAAAGATAAAAAAATATTGTTTTCTTTGCATTCGCGTAATAGTCCGGTTTTGTTTCACTACGTCTCTGTTGTCTGTAGTTGACAACTGCAAACTGCAAAGAATTTCAAAAGAAGACTGTTACGGATTCCTTCCCACCCATGAGGACTAATATACAGAACCGTGATTACACTGGGGTAAACAGAGGTCCAGACTAAGCCAACGATGTAAAACGTACATAAGTTTTGATTAAATCTCATTGGTACGAGCCTGCCAACTGGGGAACTCTTGACTCGAAATTCCGACCGCTATCGGCTATCGATGATTGATTCATGACATGATGAGTGATTATACTGGCGTCTATAATATCTATCTAAATATATATATGTATATATATATATATATATATATATATATATATATATATATATATATATATATATGTATATATATATATATATATATATATATATATATATATATATATATATATATATATATATATATATATATATATATATATATATATATATATATATATATCTGAACCATCATAATCGGAATACAGCTATACAGCAGGTGTTAAACTGCTGTTTAGGGGCAGAAATAGAGAGAGCATGGTAAGAGTGTGGTACTGATAACTTTTTAATTCTAGATGGACAACTCTCCGGTATATGCCGATTACTACTTTAAGGCGTCAGTACTGCGTACTAAAAAGACTACAAGTGCGTTTATATTCGTTACGCAGCAACAAAATGCCACGTCTAATGTCTTATACAAAACTATACTGACAAGAGACCCGAGTTCGATCCCCTGGTGGCAGCCTCGTACCAATGGGTTTTTCAAAAACTTATGTACGAATTATATCGTTGGCTTGGACATAAAGACGGCAACGGGCTCACTACCTGTCAGGTTGTCCCGAAAATATCTTCGGTGGAAGGTGGGTCAAAGAGCTATAATTGTCTAGACCTCTGTCTACCCCTGTATTAGGAATTGCGTGAAGATATTTATTTATATATTTTTTATACTGATATATTGAGTATGAGGCGATAAGAACGACCCTAGATAGGTAGATAGAATACTCTTTATTGCAATCCAACACAGGAATTATACAACATAAAATTAATTAAGATACGCAAGACTATATTGATACAAATGTTCGACCTTACGCTAAAAGCGATTTTATTCTAGACAACCAGACTCTAGTCACAAAAATCGTGATTTTAGATTACATAACTTTCCACCTGTTTAACTGCACAATGTAAATAAAGGGTAATAGCACAATCAAACGCGAAATTAAAAAAAAATGTTATACTAATGCTTTCCTTAATATAGATTACATTTAGACAGCTGACTTTTTCGCTTGACTACCTTAAAACACGCACCTGCACAGATTTTTTTAGCCGGGTGATCTTATGTTTTTTTTTTAATTTCGTGAAACATTCGCCTTTGACACCTGGCATTTCTGCCTAGTAACGAATGCGTTTATTATGAGATGGCAGCCGGCGTAGGAATGTGTGTGCCTTGTTGTCTGTGTCCGTATTAAAAAAAGCCAACTTCAAGCACATTTTGTCCTGAGCAATGCCTAGAACTTAAGATTTATTTATAGAGTACCTGTTACTCGTCGTTACTTTTAAGAGATGATTTATGAGTGTTTTATAGGTTTATTGTGGATTAAGAGATTCGATTGTACTTTTTCCAACGCAGGTCGGTTCGAGGAGCCGGTGGTTTGATTCTGGCAATTGAAAGTTGTGTAATAAAATGTAACATCTAGAAGTTGAATTGAAGAAATGATGTGTTCATGCATGCACAACGAAGTTATAAAAGTCCTCTGCTGGACGTACACCTCTTTCCCAACGAGGATTTGTCATGGATTATCGCCACATCTGGGAATCTGATCGGTGATATCGAGAATTAGATAACTCGTACTTTCGAGTTTCTGCTGCTTGGGACCGGTATCCTAAAGTTTGGTACGATATTTTTCGCGATGGTCATCTCGCCATCAGTAGGTGGTCATTCTTTTACAAGAACCATGGAAAGAAAGGGGGCGGCATGTTATTTTACCACTAGTCTTAGCAATAATCAGTTTCGCTTGGTCGAGGAAAAGTCTCTCAGAAAGTTAGAAAGTACAAGTGACATGATATGAGATAGTAACCTTTCTTCAATAATTCTAATAATTATTTAAAGAATTCTAGGCCTCTTTCATAAAGACAAATGTTGCAATTGCCACTGCAAGGAGATATCTGCTATAAAATCTTTAAGTATCTGTAACGTTGTTATTAAATAAATAATCTGTTTTATTATGTACTAGTTATTGCCTACGATATAGTCCATGCATTATCCTGAAACCCCGCAGGTATCCCTCAATTTAATTGAGTACTTAATTTAAGACAGCTTTGTCTCTTTGTATCTCTCTCTCTCTCTCTCTCTCTCTCGCAATAAACAACTTAAAAAATCTGAAACATTAATAATAATTATATATAGGATGAATCGTTAGGAAGTGTCGTTTACGGGGATTTACGGTTTACCGGGATATAAACTATATCTTTGTGCAAAATTTCATCCAGAACCTTTCAATTGTTTTAACATGTGAGTTACAAACCATCTTCCAACCAAACTTTCACATTTATTCGTTCCAAAATTTGTTCTCTTAGTGAAGAAATTGATGTACGGCGTCCGAAAATCGGTTCAATAATCTCTTCAACAAAATAATTATTAAATAAATGATAGATAAAAATTTAATTTTTAAATTTTATCTTCGTGTGGATACCGCGTAAGAAAATAGTGGGTGGTTTCTTTACGTCGGTGTCGTAATAACCAACTAAAGCTATGAAAATAAATACTATTAGATAGCAGACTATCTCGAGAAATTCCAAATAAATAAATATTTTCACACAATTCCTAATACAGGGGTAGATAAAGGTCTAGTCTAGACAATTAAGTCCCTTCGACCCACCTTCCACCGAAGATATTTTCGGTACAAAGTGATAGGTGGTGAGCCCGTCGCCGTCTTTATGTCTAAGCCAACGATATAATTCGTACATAAGTTTTTGAAAACCCCATTGGTACGAGCCTGCCACCTGGGGATCGAACTCGAGTCTCTTGACTCAAAATTGCGACCACTCAACCACACGGCTATCGTGACTACTGAAAAACCAAACTAAAATAAATCAGACCAATGATGAGTAGCAGGTAGTATGGTGCGTAGTTTTGGTACTGCGATCGCCAATCCGCTTGTCAAGCGTGGCGGTTATCGTAAATTATCTTTACAGGAGAGACCTAGGTCCTTCAATGGACCTTTACAGGACATTAAGTCAGTAAGATATAATGTTATAAACGCGTTCTGCTTGTTTAAATAAAATAAAAATACTGGAATTCCATCGATAAAAGAAGTTAATAATAGCAAATGATGTTTAAATTTAACCGCAACAGAAAAAATTATGTACACAACGGTTGTAAATTAACATTTTTATTTTAATTACAAATGAAATGACCTTAAATTGTGGCAAATGTTTGAAAAGGTGTTCCTTGTACGTAGACAATGGATCTGCGACTATTGTGGTGAAGTTTATCTGTTTCAAAATAAGACTCTATAAACAGAAGCCATAAGGTAGATATTGTGTTTTTGTCTGGCGAGGAATAACTTGTACGCATACAGGGTGTGGATACACCTGACAGTTCCACCTGTAACGACAGTTGCGTCATGTCTTGACATTATTACGTTACCGGGTGTTAGGAATTAGAATAATAACGGTGCATTACATTCTGTACATTTCTGTGACATTTGTAGGTCTTCTGTCAACAACGATCTTTGTGTTAAAATATAAATATCTTCATACCATTCCCAACACAGGGGTAGACAGAGGTAGGCAGAGGGGTAGAGAGAGGAGAGACAATTATGTCCTTTCGATCCACTTTATGCCGAAGACATATTTTGGATCACGCGACAGGTGGTGAGCCCGTCGCCGTCTTTAGGTCCAAGCCCGTGATATAAATCGCACATACTCGTAGGTTTTGGAAAACCCCATTGGTACGAGCTTTGGGTATCGAACTCGGGTTTCTTGACTCGAATTCGAATTCGATTGCTATTAAATTGCACCGCAGGACATAGGGCCTCTCCCTTATGGAAGAGATTGCCATAATCGCCAACCTTAGCAAGCGGATTGGCATCGCAGTTCCAGACACCTCGCACAGTAAACTCTGGTAGCCGACACTGCCCTGTAAAATTTTGTTTACGGATTTTTCGAGTTGGTTATTCCTCCATATGTCGGTAGCCACGGTATTTTAAAGGATTTTCCTTTAGTTATCTCTTAGTAGACCGACGCTAAGAAAGGGTGAGGTTGATTCTAACGATATAAACACATAGATATTTGAGTTAAGTGCCTGCCACTGCGATCGCTTGCTAAGATTGGCGATCTCACCAAGCTCTCCCTTACGGGAAAGATTTATAACCTACAGTTATTCATAACTTTTATAGGCCGTTGTGAATATATATAAGTTCTTATTTGTGATATTAACTATCTGTGTGCCAAATAGAACTCAAATCTCGCATGATTATGAGTATGAGTGCGACTAAGGCCCTAAAATAGCAAATTAATAGACTAATTCTGTTAAAGCTCTTATTCTCTACGTTCTAGCGAACTTGACTTGGATCTGTTAATGTATTCTATATTATATTAAGAATTTGTCCATTCTTGATCACAACTTAAAGGAATTGTATCTGCGACTGGCGTAGCAGCTGCTGACAAGAGGGCTGGTTCTTATCTAGACCAACGGTTCCATTCAACGTGGAAATGCGTTCTTGGTACTGTACCACGAGGAGAAGGTCTCTACGATTATTGTTAATTTTAGTTAATAAGTATTGTAAATATTAATATAATTTTGTTTCTGTAAATAAAGTATTTAAAAACTACAACTCGTTTAACGAGCAATTCGTTAATATGTTTAGCTCTTCGAAAACCTATAAGGACTTCTATACTGGCGAGAAACGTTATACACATGTTTATAATTATGTAAAAAAACGAAATATTTCCAATCGTCTAGTCCCCTTCCATCGTGACGATTCGTCAGTTACTCGCACATGCCTTGCACCTTGCGCCAGGTGCGACCACTGACACAGTTCTCAGTCTAGATCTGTTACGGAAAGTCTAGTACTGTTAGGAGAACTGGATGCAGCATGTGTTTCATTAGAAACCGGTCACGTATTTCTCTTAAAGAATGTGACTTGTGTTTTTTTTTGTTTTACGCAACAGAAGAGGTTTTGTAGTCAGGTTTAAAGGTTATAAGGTGGTGATGTGTTGACTCTCAAATTTTATTGCACAAATACGCCACATAAAGATTAATTAAAATAAAATCATCAAGCCATTATCGATATAGGAGTAGATAGAGGTCTAGACAATTAAGTCCTTTCGACCGGCCTTCCACCGATGACGTTATGCACGTCATCGGTGGAAGGTCGGTCGAAAGGACTAGGCGACAAGCTAATCTCCTGTCACGTTGTCCTATGCGGACAACGAGACAGGAGATTAGCCTGTCGCCGTCTTTATGTCCAAGCCAACGATATAAGTCTTACAAAAATTTTTGAAAACACCTATAGGAAAGACTCTTCCATCCAGGGTTCGAACTCGGGTCTGTAAGTTTAAGTACTTGATACAGTTTAAATTAACGAACTAAGGAAGGAGTATCTAACCGCCTTACCGTCTGAAAACCCAGGCGGTGTAATGCTGTTGCCCCGGAAACCCAATATAGCTTCAGTTTTTGAATGCCAGACAGTAAAGACAAAGATTAGTATTCTAGGTGAAGGGGCTTGTTAAGATGAGACGAGAAACAGAAATGGTTCTATCAAATAAGACCTTCCTATGTTTCAGAAATAGACCATTATTAAATGAAAAGAGGTGAAAGAGTGAAAGTTGATGAGTAGAATGAGTCATCGAACTCTATGTAAAGAAGAATGCGTGCTTTGGATATATACTTTCTGTTGCGAAGGAAATAGATAACTGAAAAACAAGGTAGTTGGAGGGAAGCATTAAATATCCTCTTTTGACTATCTGTGCCTCCTCCTCCTTTTTCGCCTGTTTTTCTTTATCTGTCTTAGGGAGCGGATGTTGGATTAAATCTAATCTGACAAGTGTAATATATGTTTGTTGACCGTGTGGTAACGGTGAAAGAATATTGCCACTCCCTTTCTTCCCGTGGGTGTCGTAAGAGGCGACTAAGGGAAACAGCCTTGCATATCGTTATGGCAACCGACAGATGGCGGGATAACCATTTCTAAAAATATCAGACCATAATAATCTGACCAAGATGGGCAGCAGCGCCTGAGGTGCGAGTGGTCCGCTACTGCGATCGCCAATCCGCCTGCCAAGCGTGGCGATAATGGCAAATCCTCCATATGGGAGAGGCCTATGTCCTGCAGTGGACTTTAACAGGCATTTATGTATGTATGTTTGTATGTATGTAATGTAACGTATGTTTAATGTGAGGATGTAAAATTATTTGAATTTATTATGTGACGATCGGGATACGACATTTATTTAAAATGCCTTGTAATTAAAATATTCTATGAATTAAACTATCCAGTGTATAATGAGCTATGCTCTAAATAAGTTTATTCGCTCTATTACCGCACGGGTTAAAACGTTTTAAATTTTATAACAATCAAATGTTGAAAACTTTTTCTACATTGTCGCGGGTTTGAGTGTTTGTGGTACTTTCGTTGTTTCATAATACAAGTTCTTAAGCTACTTACTTTGGGTTCAGAGCTATGAATGTGACGTTATCCCTATCTATTTATATGCCTATGCAATTAAAAATAAAATAATCGCTACAGTGATGTTTTACTGTCTACTAAATTTACTTTAAACTTTAAATTAACTTTATATATATGTAGGTCTGTGGTTTTTGAATGAAAAAGAATGTGAGGTGAATAGGATTGAGATGCATGAACGATTGATTTGATAGAGGGAGACGGAGGGAGACAGAGGGAGGGAAAGGAAAGAGAGGGAGGAGCGAGGTAGAAAAGTCGGCAAGACGAAGACGTGTACAAGATTTTGTTAAAAAGTGAATAAATTAGTAATTAGCGGAAAATTTTTTATTCTGCCCACCACGACACCACATATATGTTAAAATGTTTCACATAAATAGAAAGAATAGCTAATACATAAATAAATCGAACGATTATTCGAAACATGCCCTTTTCATAGACGATACACCTATTACTTATATTTTGACTTGTGTACATTTATTGTAGATGTGTTTAACGACGTCGCTAATTGTACCAAATAAATGACTCTTAAACGTCGGGTATCGTGGCATCATAATAAATATTGTTAACGCGCGGCACTTTATTCGATGGCGTACCAAAACTGGTTGTTTTATATATTGCCCATCGTTTGGCGTCTATACGTCATGCCCACAATTGGACAGCTTCGCTTTGAGGCTTCAATTTTAAATGGGTATTATTTATCAAAGAAAAAGAGGTATCTTCACACCTTTCTCATTAAAGAGGTAGACAGAGGTCTAGACAATTAAGTTCTTTCGACCCACCTTCCACTGAAGACATTTTTGAGACTACGTGTGTGACACGTGGCGAGACCATCGACACCTTTCCGTTCAAGCCAGCAATATAAATCGTACATAAGTTTTTGAAAAAACCCATTCCTATGAGTCTGTCATTTAGGGGTCTAACTCGGGTCTCCCGACGCGAATTCCGATCACCCAACCACTCGACTATCGTAAAAATAAAATGAATGATATATTCGTACATAAGTTTATTGAAAAACCTATTGGCACGAGCCCGCCATCTGGGGATCGAACTCGACAGACGCAAGTGTGTATTTCTTCTTCTTCTTCTTCTCTACAGCCCATCAAGCGTCCACTGTTGAACATAGGCCTGTTCAACAGGCCATCAAGCGTCCACTGTTGCCCCTAAAACTGTGTGTATTTACTTACATATATTAAATTATTGTCATCACTACATACCAGGATCACAATCCAGAAGTATTTTTTTCTTTAGCAATGATTAAATTAAAAAAATATATCTTAACGCCATTCCCAATACAGGGGTAGACAGAGGTCTAGACAATTAAGTCCTTTCGACCCACCTTCCACCGAAGATACGATGCTTTCCAGCGATGATTAATAAATATATAATTCAGTATATAAAGGTATCCAGAGATAAATAATCCCCTTCCAGCCTCGCTAGGACAACACAATATGGTGTATTCTCCAAAAACTGGCATATGGAGGTCAGACTTGATTTTGGACAGAAGCTCGGAAATTTAAATTGAGGGTATTATACATTTCATAACACAAGTGCTGAAGCTACTTTGGGATCAGAACAACGTATGGGAGGTTATTCCTATCTATGTATATATGTGTGGATATACATATCCAGTGGAACATAAACGGCGAAATAAGATAAAATAAATTTGAGCACAAATAGCAACGTTAAGGTTAGGGTGTTAGGTTAAGGCTGTGATCTGCGTAAAAAGGTCGCTGGTTCGGTTCCGCCACTAGACCGCTTTTCATGAACAATTCCAAATAAAAACATTGCAACTTAGTTGCCGTGGTTGTCAGGAATATTAGTAATATTAATAGCATTCTTATTATACATTTTTTAGAGAAATATCAAATACCAATCCTATTCACTTGGTAACAACTAAGAATATTGAAAAACTGCTTAAAGAAGCTTTTTTTTTAATTTTATTCAGAAACGGAAAAAGGAACTTAAACTAATATATTTTCGATTTCGTGGTCGGCGTAAAGGATACGTCAACAAGCACCTGAACAGTAAACAGGTGTTTAATTCAAATGGAATGTACCCGGGGTTTGTGAGTCGTAAACATATACCGAGACATTGCATTTTAAATGACTAAGTTAGTTGTGAATAACTTGAGTTCGCAAGAAATACTTAGGCAGACCTTACAGGTTAGAGTTAACAAATAAAATACATGTAAGTCTATTTTTGTATCTTCACGCAATTTCTCATACTGGTAGGAAAAGGACAGTGAGGTATTTTGACTCACTTTCCACGGAAGTTTATTTAGGACAACGTGACATGTAATGAGCCGTTTAAGTATCCAAGCTCTCGGTACAATATAATTAAATGCGTATATATTTACATAGATAAATATTTGTAAAATATATCTTCATACTAATGCCTACACTGAGGTAGACAGAGGTCTAGACAATTAAGTCCTTCCGATTTGCAGCAAATAAATTTTTATTACAACGTGACAGACGGTGAGCCCTTTGCCGTCTTTACGAGTATGTTTAAGCTAACGATACAAATCGTACATAAGTTTTCGACCCTAATACCCTTTGGTACGAGTCTACCCGGGGATCGAACTCTGGTCTCCTGACTCGACTTCCGAGCACCTAACCACTCGCCTATCGTGACGGTTTTAAATATACATATAAACAACCATGCATTCGTATTCATCACGCAAATATTTGCGGGATTCGAACTCTGAAACCGTTGCTTCGAGGCAGGGTGATTACTAATCAATAGGATAACCCTTACAATTAACTGGATACATACATAATGGCGTGTAAACGTCCACAACAGGATATTATAGTCTTTACTGTCCTTACTGTACATCCTGTAAGGGGAGGTTTGCCACAAGTGCCACGATTGGCAAGCGGATTGGCAATCACAGTACCAGACACCTTGTACCTTAGATGCTTCTTCTTGATGAAGATCTGCTGAAATTTAGTATTGTATTTTGCGTGGTGTCATTCCGCCATCGCTCGTTAGCCTATGACGTTTTGTAGGCTTTTCCCGTAGCCGCCTCTTACGACACCTTTAGAAAGAAAAGAAGTGGTGTATTCTTACGCGACAACACAGCAACCGGCACTCACAGAATTTCAAAGAAATATTTATTTGTTAATTCAAACTACAAAAATAAACGACCGATGTTTGTACATTTAACTGTTTGTTTTTTATTTATGTAAAATACCTATTTTTACTATATTACATAAAACGTCGCATTAAATATAAGACGAAGACCCGATAGCCTAGTTGTTAGTGACGCTGTTAGTTTTTTTTCTAAAAGTCATTTCTAGTTTTTTTTTAGATATGCCTAGTTTTTTTTTTAGAAAAAAAAATCGGATTTACATCCTTGTCTTGGACATAAAGACGGCGATGTGCTTACCCAGCTGTCAAGTTGTCCCAAAAAAAGTCCTCGCTGAAAGGTGGGTCAAAAGGACATAATGGTCTGCACCTCTGTCTGCCCCAGTATTAGGAATAACGTAAAGATATGTGCAGTACGTTGAGAAATATATATTGTGTAATGCATGGTTTATGCAAGTACACATGGTTTTGTATAAAGTGTAGACCCAATCACTCAGGAGACTTAACTCTAAATAATCTGTCAAATATTACGTAGGTTATCTTGATTAATTTAACTAAACCATTACTAAATATATCGATTTGCATATTAATGGTTAAGTATATGTCAATATAATGCGAGATAATTCGCTGTAATGGTTGATTTTAATATTTAATATTTTATAATTGGTTGGCAACCACGAAATGCCAATATTTTTAATTAACCGCGCACATTAGCATTCTGATGTTCTACAATGTGGTAATTGACAAGAGTACAAGAATTCTCTTGGAGATCGATTACATTGTCGGATACAATTAGAAGTGTAATTGACTCGACCTTTTTATTATTTTATTACTGTTATTATTTTTACATCGAACATTATATGATATGTTATATGATATAAATAATAATAATATTATATTTTTTTTTAATTATAATTACGTACGGGAGTCCGTCCTGCAGTGGACTTTGTCTGGCCGTTATGTATGTATGATAAGGGTTAAAAACTCGTTAACAGTCCATCTAACAGTAAGTTATCACGGCTACCCAAACCGTTTTACCGTACGGGCAAACCATTTTAAAAGAAGAACGGTATACATGTGTAGTCGATGGTTCTTTTTATATCCTTCTTTCCTAATCGGAACATTGTTGTTATATTGCTGGCAGTACAAATAGACAAGAGTGTGGTACTGACCCAGGAGTCTTTGTGACAGATAAGGTTTGTAACACCTTAAACTTTTTTAAATTATTTATTTATAACAATTACAAATTAAACACATAACATAAGGTAAAGGTAATTACACACATTTTTAAAGTAGTTTTATGAGAGGGGCATCTCCTTTACATGTTTAATTATAGAATAATATAGTTACTGAACTAAGGTTAACCTGTGCCTCAGCTTCTAATATTTATCCTTATTGGTATTCAAAGGCTTACAAAATTTTAGTCACGATAGTCGAGTGGTAGGGTGGTCGGTATTTCGAGTCAAGAGACCCGAGTTCGATCCCCAGTTGGCAGGCTCGTATCACTGGGTTTTTCAAAAACTTATGTCCGAATTATATCGTTGGCTTGGACATAAAGACGGCGACGGTCTCACCACCCCTTCACATTGTCCCGAAAATATCTTCGGTGGAAGGTGAGTCGAGGGGCCTTAATTGTCTAGAAAGTCTAGCGTGAAGATATTTATTTATTTATTATTATTTTAACAAAATTATTACAAAATTTGTTTGATTCCAAAAAAATCTATAATACAGCTATATGATCCCTTAGTGCTGTGGGAACTAACGTCGGCAATAGAAGTAACGTCTTAGGGCAAAGTGTCTGGAAGTGCGATCGCTTACCAAGCGTGGCGATTATAGCAATTCTTTATTGACTTAGGCCTCTTTTTTTGCAGGTCATTAATTAAGTAAAGAAAATAAGAAAATATCTTCACGCCATTCTCAATAACAGGGTAGACAGAGGTCTAGACAAGTAGGTCCTTTCGACCCACCTTCACCGAAGAATCTTTCGGGACAACGTGACAGGTGGTGAGCCCGTCGCCGTCTTATTGTCCAATCCAACGATATAAATCGTACATAAGTTTTTGTTAAAACCCTTAGGGGATCGAACACGGGTCTCTTCACTTGAATTCCAGTCACTCAACCACTCGGCTGTCGTGACTTATTTACGTAAGCTTAAGTGTTTTAGCTTAACTATGATAGATTTAATAAAAATGTCCTTGCCTCACATCGCTGAAAACTCCACCTAAATTTAGTATTATATATGTAATGTGCATATATAATACTAAATTTAGGTGGAGTTTTCAAGTATCTATGGCTTGCAATCAAAAGAAACTAAAGACTCAATGAAAGTCAAGATCTTTAGTCACAAAGTCCAGACGCGTGCCTTTACCTCGGTAATTTGTTAAACTGACTGCCGTGTAGAATCGTTACCATCAAAACTTTATAATAATCATGATATGTTGTCTGTGCAGCTGCCACAGCTCGATATGGAAGGCAATTTAAGTGTGTTGCTTGCGCGAAAAATTGACGAACGTATATTTGTCACGACCGATGTCGCTTTTTATTTAATTTATCGGACATTTTAAAAACAAATTTGTAATTACGTTCGGTATAAAAGAATATCATTGCGGTTATTTATAACTTCATTATAACGAAACGAACGAATCAATATTAAATGCGGAATGCGTGAATTTATTTTATCTTTGTTTCCTATTGTCGTTAAATTTCAGCTGTTTTCTGTTGTTAAAGTTTACTATCTTTTTTTGAATTTCTTAAAGTGAATTATGTCCAATTAAAGTAGGAAATTCCTCACTTATTTAACTTTGGTATTTTTCAAGACGGTACTTATGTTGGTATATGTTTTTTGTTTTTCAATATTCACTAGTTTAGTCACAAAAAGTCACGATAGCCGAGTGGTTGGGTGGTCGGAATTTCGAGTCAATAGACCCGATTTCGATCCCCAGTTGGTAGGCTCGTAGCAAAAGGTTTTTCAAAAAACTTATGTACGAATATCGTTGGCTTCGACATAAGGACGGCGACGGGCTCACCACCGGTCACGTTGTCCCGAAAATATCTTCGGTGGAAGGTGGGTCGAAGGGACTTAATTGTCTAGACTCGACCTCTGTCTACCCCTGTATTGGGAATTGCGTGAAGATATTTTTTTCAATATTCACTGCACATTTTCGATATAGTTGTTTGTAATACTTTAATATAACTGACTAAATATACAAAATCTAAACTTTATGAAATTCAGGCCTATTCTTAACGGCCCATGTCCACTGCAGGACGGCCCACATAACCAGCTCTTAGGTCCCGGGCTCGATTCGCCTGTTTCTTCTCCCTACGAGGACCTTCGTTACGAAACGGTGGTAGATTAAAAAATGCTATCGGTAATCGAATATATGTTCTTATTTCGATGAATAAATTATTTCATCGGATTTACGCTGATATTCTACGAGGCCCCGGTATGAATCTGATCGATTGGTTCATCGGAGTAGCACCAAAATCAGTCTTGACACTATCACATACTCACACGAACGACGCTCGCAAAAATCCAAGTCGCTGTGGCCGAAATCGGTCGGGATACTATAACAAGTTTTTTTTTTTTTATAGAAAAAGGGAGGCAAACGAGCAGATGGCTCACGTGATGGAAAGTGATTACCGCCGCCCATGAACACCCGCAATACCAAAGGCTTAGCAGATGCGTTGCCTCCCTTAGAGTGCCCCCCTACCCCATAATTGGGGGAGGAGGGTGTGTGGGCCACCGGTTACCTGCACTCACCAGACGAAACGCAGAAGTTTGTTAGACTTCTACTTTACTTAATTACTCCTTAGCTTAATTAAAAAAAAACTCGCACTCTGGTTTGGCTCACTAAATCATTCGTTAAAACGCTGCGTCTTAACGACTGAATAATAAGGATACGACGATCTGTCAATGAAGTGACATTTGGACACAAACATGTCCCGCTATTTCCATAGCCCATTGTTACCGGTGATCGTAAACCGCACTTAAACTTTTTCAATGTCTGTGTTTGTAAGTCTTCACAAAATTAATCGCTGAATTCGTAAATTACATTAAGTTTTTTAAAAGTGTTTTTAAGGATTTTCTTAAACATTAAACTCAACACTAATGGCATTTTATTAAAGGTGTATATGATGTATGTATTTATGCTTGTCGTGAGATATTTTAAGCGCTATAAAATAACAATAAAATTAATACTTAATAAATACGTCTAACTAGATTCTGTCCGCGATTTCAATCATACACAATATCGAAATTCTCGCGGGGACTTTTAATTACCCGGCTTAAAAAACAGCTTATTAGTAGGTAACCCGCATTTGATTTTATTCCGAGGGTCTGTAGGTAGTAGGAATTAGGATAAAATCGAACTTTCAAATTTATATTTTAAATTACTACTAGTCTTACTTAGTCACGATAGCCTAGTGGTCGGGTGGTCGGAATTCGAGTCAACGAGCTCGATCCCCACTTTGCAGGCTCGGACCAATGTTTGTGGTTTTTCAAAAAACTTATGTGCGAATTGTATCATTGGCTTGGAGCTTAAGACGGCGACGGGCTCACCACTTGTCACGTTGTCCCAAAAATACATTCAGTGGATGGAGGGTCGAAACGATTATTGTCTAGACCTTTGTCTACCCCTTTTTATATCTTCACGCAATTCCCAATACAGGGGTAGACAAAGGTCAAGTCTAGACAATTAAGTCCCTTTGACCCACCTTCCACCGAAGACATTTTCGGGACAACGTGACAGGTGGTGAGCCCGTCGCCGCCTTTATGTCCAAGCCAACGATGAAGTTCGTACGTATGTTTTTGAAAAACTCATTGGTACTGCCACCTGGGGATCGAACTCGGGTCTCTCGACTCGAAAGTCTACCCCTGTATTGGAAATAGCTTGGTTATATATTTTTTTTTAAATTAGTACTATGCATCTATCACACATATTATCTTTTTCCGAATTTTTGTTTATTATTTCAAATGTAATGTATAGAGGATAGGGATAATGATAAAAGCAAATTTAAAAAAAAACAGCACATTACATGTCGTCTGGAAAAGTTTTCGTACTTTATGATTATACTCCTAAAGTTGTAATAAAATCTCTCGGATTACTGTTTGTACAAGGGCGGCTTTCATAACAATCAAGACATAAAATTTAAAAATGTCCAATAAAAATTGAAAACTATTTTCTGCCGTTATTCAATTAGATACGATAAATGGTAAAAATGTGATACAAAAATTATTTTTTTTTAGGCTATTGTAATATAAAATAGCACAAATTTGAGCGGTTTTAGTTCTAAAATATTTATTTCTAAGAAGCAACTCATTCTGGTTGCCCTGTTATGATTAAAGTTGTTTCCATCTTTGAAAAAAGTTTAACAAATGATACAGCTGAAGAGGGGTCAATTGAATTTACAAAAAAGCTTAATATTTGAGTGACTTACAAAAGCTTAATATTTGAGTGACGTAACTTATTTAATACCTTATTTTATACCAGTTTTCAACACATTTCAGAAAGATGGTGGATGAAAAGTGGAGTATCTTCAATAAAACCGTGAAAAAAGATCTTAGGCAAACCCTTCCACAGACAGATGTATGGTGTGACTAGAAAGCCATTGTAGTTATGAGCTTTCCGATACAAACTTTAAATTCTGATCTCCACTGCTGATGAGACACAAGCACAAAATGGCCGGATTAGCAGAATACGTGTGGTTTCACACGCCAGACTACATACAATTTAGCTACTTAGCAAAAACTTAGTTTGGAAATTACAATGCGTCCACCACCTAGCCCTGAATTTGCACACTGATTTTATTACATGCTTCTATTTCTTTAAGATTTTTTAGGTAATTTTAGATTAATATTAAGAGAAAACTACTTGTCATAGCTTATGAATTCATAAAATTTTTACAGCAACGCCATGGTTTATGGCAACCAGTTATCGAAAAAATGGCACAAATGTAAATAGAATATGCAAAAAAAATTAAATTTGTATATTAAGCATGAAAAAATATTATCTCTGCCGTATTATTAAGTATCAAACGAATATTAAATATCCTTTTTTATATTTTAAATAATAATTGACATGATCAAGTATTTCCCCTATATCTGAAATGAGTTTTATGTTTAAAAATCGTTTTTTGTATAAATACATGTGTTTATGATTAACTGTTTGTTGTTGTTGGTCCACAATAATCTTTCCTTCAAAAAGCTAAAAGCAATAAAATAAGAAATGACAGCGGTCAAATCAATCGGCGTCTGCACACCCAGCCCGCATCGCCCTCTAATTAGAGGCTCGGCACATTCGGTTCTGGGTTCAATTTCCTTTTGTATTATTATGTGTTTACAGATGTTATTTTTGTTGTAACAGTCTTGTAACAAATTATTAAAGTTAAAGCAATTATAATATATCGATTTTTATAATAATTTTGTAGATGTAGAAACAAAATCATATTAAATTAAAACTTTATATTTCGACATAGGAATATAACTTTCAAATGTCAAAATCTCAAATTTTTAAAATAAATATCTTCATGCAATTCCCAATACAGGGATTCCCCATACAGAGATCAAGTCTAGACAATTAAGTCCCTTTGACCCACTTTCCACCGAATATATTTTCGGGACAACGTGACAGGTGGTGAGCCCGTCGCCGTCTTTATGTCCAAGCCAACGATGAAATTCGTACATAAGTTTTTTAAAAACTCATTAGTGCTGCCACCTGGGGATCGAACTCGGGTCTCTCGACTCGAAATTCCGACCACCCAACAACTAGCGATCGTGACTTCAAATTTTTAAATTGTTGTAATCTTCAAGTCATTCCCAATACAGGTAGACAGGGTCTAGATAATTAAGTCCTTTCGAACCACCTTACACCGGAAAAAAGAGAGAAAGTAAAATAAAGGTTTACTGACCCGATATGTTGAAATGTAACTAACACCTAAAAATATCAGATTTATAAATTTGATTTGGTATTCAGTGGTTTGGAAAGTAATCGCAAAGATTATATAAATACTATATGTTTATTAATATTATAGAAATGCCTATTAATTTAAACAGAATTGTTAAGACACATTTTTTATTTTTATAACACTCATTCATTAATTTGTATTTATTACAGAAAATAGGTTTACATAAAAAATGACTGACTGTAAACCAAGCTTGGTCAACCAGACAACAATCATAATTCTCAATCGAGACGCTTCTAAATTGTAGTTTAAACATCAATTTACAAGATTGTATCAGTATTTAAACTTTGTTACGATGGCTTAAAACTATTATTTGAGAAGTGGTTAGAAGATGTATGGAAATGTTCCCAGTATTCCGGTTAAGTTTTCTCACGGCACTAGAAGGAGTAACGCCCACTCCACAGCGGTATGGCAATATTTGATTCACGGTCTGCCAATGGCATAAATCTGTTTTAAAATAAGCAAACGTTGTAAAATAATTAAAATGGGTAAGTGTCACGATAGCTGAGTGGTTGGGTGGCCGGTATTTCAAGTCAAAAGACCGGAGTTCGACCTCCAGGTGGCAGGCACATACCAATGGGTTTTTCAAAAAATTATGTATGAATTATATCGTTGGCCTGGATATAAAGATGGTGACGAGGTCACGACCTGTCATGATGACCCGAAAAATGTTTTCTGTGGAAGGTCGGTTGAAACGACTTAATTGTCTAGACCTCTGCCTACCCCTGTATTGGGAATATTGTGAAGGTATATATATTCATTCTCTTAGGCTCTTAAAACCCTAAAAATAACCTTGAGGAAAAAAGGTCCTGGAATGGCAACCTCGTATAGGCAAGCGCAGTGTAAGACGAACCTTCTCAAGATAGGGTGACGGCTTGCAAAATGCTGCGGGGAGTCGATGAATGTAGGTGACCGTTCTCAATGGAAAATGTTAGGAGAGGCCTATCTTCAACAATTGCTTGCAGTAGACTGTAATAAAGGTCTTTTTCGAAAAGAAAGAAAAATTTATGTACACTGTATACAGATTTCTACACAACATCTCCGACAGGGAAGTCCAAGAGATAAGCATTTATTTATAAACAGCTTCTGTACTTTGCATTTCCCCGGGTTGTGCATTCAAAAATATGATCTCGTGTCCTTTCTCGGTCGAGTGGAGTAAACACCGGTTTTCAAGGTGTCGCCATCTCGAAGTCCCGGATTCGATTCCCGGTAGGGTCAATGCAGAAAAACTACTTTTTCTACATTTTCTCGGGTCTGGATGTTTGTGGTGCCTTCGTTGTTTCCGATTCCCAAACCACAAGTGCCTTTAGAATCTTACATTGGAATCAGAGCCATGTATGTGATGTTGTCCCTATCTATATATGTATTTATCTATATATATGTTTAGTGATTCCTAAAATATCTTGAAAATCCGATCGGAATCCGTCCTGTTTATTTAAGTTATTTCGTAATATCATAGTATTATATGAGAAACCTGCCCTGTCTCTATTATAAGGCCAAATTAAAGGAAGGAATGGTAATTTGGAAATAATAGTTTACAAACACACCTATACATTTATAAAATATCTATTTTAATTCAACGAATTCTCGTTGTAGGGATCGTGACACTTGGCGATCTGTTCTCTCTGGCTACCCCGTCAGGGATTGTGCGTGAAGATAAAAAAAAAAATATAAAATAAATAATTCTCGTTTGCATTAAGCAGCAATCGTTACAAATTCCGATATAATTGTAACAGGTACAAAGTCATTCAAATGGCATCCATTTCCTATTACTATTACCGTCTATAGTAGGATTAAACAGATTTGATCCTCATAGGTGTTTGATGAAATTGGCGGTTTACATACATTTTACATAAGTTTTTGATATTTGTTTCAATTGATGATCTCCGTGGTCGAGTGGTATACATACCGGTTATATAGGTTCGATTCCCGAATGTGCCAGTGCAGACAGCTACTTTTCTACATTGTCTCGGGTCTGGGGTTTGTGGTAACTTCGTTGCTTTTGATTACATAATACGCTGTACACGGTGTTTACTTCGTTGGTCTTGATTACATCATACAAGTGCTTTTGCTAGTAAATTTGGGTTTAGAGCAATGTATGTGATGTTGCCCTATCTATCTATTTTATTATTTATTTAGAAGATGATGTGTCAAACATGTTATTACTATATATCTTATTATTTTCAAACACCTAATCTTAATTTTAAACTTTATATGTAAAAAAAATATATGTACAAAATTACATTTACAATATTTTATAAGGTTTTTTAAGTTTTCTTATTGTAATTTGTACACCCAGTATTTGACCGCAGTAATATATTATAAGATATAATATATACCACCATAAATACATGATTTATTATTGTTATTGTTTATATTTACATATAAAAAACTATAAAATTCATTGGATTTGAAGTGATCTTTATACTTAATGGTTTCTATGGTTTTAAATATTCAGACAACCAAGCAGTAAAAGTGCTTAACATGAACTCCATTACAAAATATGTTGTGAAATCTGGATAAATCGCACGAGTCAAAGATAAGTAATATGATTTTTGTACTTGCATTGCCCCTCAAAAATATTTTCTTTTTTACATAACCAAAAATACACTTAAAAAACGTAAAAAAACAATTCTACTGTTCTACTTAATTTTTAAAAATTGCTAAAGACGTAACCGGTTATCTTTAATCTATGGTTTATGACCAAGCAATAAAAACATATTAAATTAATTTTTATCACTTGTTTTCAAATAAATTGAAATATCGTGGAGTCCAAGTATCCAAACTGTTAGTTCGAGATACAGAACATGTCCACGCTGTCATACATTACCCGAGTTGATGTGTCAACATTGAACTGCATTATGCGAGCACGAAATCTACAGGTATCATAGTTTTTTTTTATACTGGTTCCTACTTTGTGGAGAAAAAAAAATACCACTGTGAGGTCCGTATTTTTTACTTTATTGATTAAAGTCTCGTATATTAAAAGTATCGTAAAAATTATGTGTCCTAAAAGTCTCTAATATCTTAGTAATATCTTATACGAGTACATATCTTTAAAAATCTTGTTTCACGATGTTTGTTGCAGGTAATGTTCTAAACTACTGAACTGATTTTGATGAAATGTAAAATTTGGTCCAACTTAAAAGATGCGATAGTTTTTATCTCGATTATTCACTGAAATGTCTCTCTCT